>CM031238.1:2900046-2991106 GCA_018340775.1 Taxus wallichiana var. yunnanensis
TTATCTAGATGTGTTTTTTCCCCATGCATTGTAAAAATATAAAGTGACACTATGTTGTTTTAAAATGGTTTGTATATAATGTGCTTATGTGACTTGCTATCATGCTAAATATATAACATGCAAAATTGAAAATTTTGGCGATGAAAACTAACCCCCACTTGAAAATTTCTTGAAAATTTCCTCTCTTGTTCATTGTAAACCCTTCATCTAGCCAACTTTCCCACAATGATGTTACTCTCATTTTGGCTAAGAGGAATGTGCTAATAATATTTTCAAGTTTGTTTCATGTGCATGAATGTATTCTTAAGGTGATTAAAGAAGTTATTGAGATCTCGAATCTGGAACAACTACCCCCAGAGGCCTATAAAGGGCCATTTTTGGCCATTTTGCAACTAGTGAACATCCTCTAAGATGAAAACAAAGACTCAAGCCATCTGAGAGTTGTATAATAGATAAATTAAGTTATCTAAGGTAGTTTATGGAGAATTTTAGAATAAATTTATGTTTGGGAACCAAACAAGCAAGACATAGTCATTTTAGGTGCAGGGAATGTTATACTCCAATGCTGAAAGATGACTTGTCTAAATGATTCTAAGAGGTCCATAAGGAGTTGGGGAGGAAAACAAGTAGTAATTGGAAATCTCAAATCCTCTTATATGATGGATTCATCACTTTTTCTCCAAGACTAAAAAATCTTATGTGACAACATAAGGCTTTGTAGCTACCCCTTCGAGTCAAAAGTGAAACCATCCATGAAAAATAAATTACATGAAGAATTGGCTCTTGATAATGCATGTGATAATCTCAACAGGTTATTTAGAATCAAAATAATATGTGATTTTACTCTAAAACACCATTCCATGCTCTCGGGCCAAAAATCATTATGATGTCCTAAAATACACTCTGCTGGGTGACATCAACATATCAAAAAGGCCTTAGTAAACTTTTTCACCCAAGGTATCCCATTGGATTGTCCTTAAGGTGTAATGGGAACATAGGGGACACCAAATTTCTCTCTCCCATTCATTTTGATGTTTCGTCACTTAAAAACATGAGTTCGGGTGTTAGGTGGAGCAAATGAAGGAGTTAAGTGATGAAGTCCCCTTCCCATGATAGATAGGAACCCATGTCGCATTATTGAGCACATTTTTCCCCTTGTATTGTCCTTAAGGTACAAGGGGAGAATAAGGACACCAAATTATGCTCCCCCGTGTTGGAAAACTTTTCACAACTTGAAGCTTGCCTCTTTTACAACTAGGCTCCTCACAAGTTTGCATTTCAACTATCCCCTTCTCATGAGCTTGGACCCATGGAAAATTTTATCACCCATGTTGTCCCCTTGGATTGCACTAGGTGCAAAGGGACATGGGGATAAAAATTATTCTCCCCATGAACCCATTTCCTCGTAACTCACCCATCACCACTTTTGCACCTAGGAACAACCTCGTCTTATAAACAACTTATCTCCATACTCCCTCTTCAGGGCCAAACCCATATGGAACATTTTCTCACCAATGCTATCCCTTTCAATTTCACCAGGTGAAAAGGAGACAAGGGTAACACAAAATTGTGGTCATTCTCTTCCTCTTAGCTCCTGGTCATGTGAGAAACCCATTTTTAGTTCCCTGTGACCATTTTCACTCCTCATATCTCATTCTCATTGAACTAGAAGGTGTCAGTTGTCACCATCTTGTGCAAAGTGCATTTATTTTCCCCTTGTGTCCCCCTTTCACCTCTTGCACTAATGCAACTCCATGCCAACCATCTCCCAACCATGGTTGACCTGTCGGTTTAAGTGTCGAGTTGAAATTTTGCCAATGAAATGCCTAACTCCTCTACTTAAAGCACTTAATAATTTTACAAACTCCAAACTACTATGTTTCCCTCCCAAAACCTCCATTTTCATTAGTTATGTGGATGATTTTCTTCCACATCCTTACTTCCCAAAACTAAAAAACTACTCATATCTCAAAAACAATGTACCTGATTTCCATTAAACTTTACCAATGCACTCCTAAAAATGCCTTCAAGATGAATTTAAGAGAGTTTCCATTGATGATCTATATAATTTACAACAACCATTTGAAATTTGCAGCATGAGAAATTTCGTTTTTAGTTTTACTGAGTTTTGGCAATTAAAAACCTCAAAAACTAAAGCGAAAGGTCCAAAGATAAACCCTAAAATTTTGAGACCGGTTTCATTGCAAATCCCACACCCAAAAGAATTTCATCTAAAAATAGTAAGTGTGAAATGCTTCACATGTAAAAATATAGTAAGCTTCTAAAAAAATGAATTCTCGGCATCCGTGATAGTCCAAACAAGCAAAACCATCACATTGGTGAGAAAATTTGTTAGGGACAAATTGGTGGGTTTCTAGCCAACACTCTGGAACTCTAGGTTCTCTACTTGGGTGGTGCAACTCCACTTTATTATGAATGAACAAAAATAAAAAAATCATTTTGGCCAAGAGGTCGGGGATCCAATGAGCACACTCCACTGCACCCATGGAAAATGCTTACAAGAAGTTGTAAGGGAAGAATTTGTTGAAATGTGGGGAAAGGGGAGTGAGAATTTAGACAAGAGGAATTAACTCTATGAGTAGAAAATCAGATTCTTGCCAAGGTTGATTAGAAATTTCACATCCATAATTAATCAGAAAGAAACAACAATATTATTATGCCAATGGCTAGAGGAAACCATGCACACAAAGTTACACACATTCATAAGCCATGAAAAGAAACAATCCCTTTCTTTATTGCCATTTTCATCAAGTTGTACAATGCAGGAAATGGAGGAAAAATGGTGGAGGAAAGTGGAAGAATGCTATCTCTCTTGTATTTCTCAATAGATCTCTCTCTTGAGTGCACAAAATTGAAAACCCTTAAGCAAGAGTATGCCATTACATTATATAGACTAAGAAATGAATTTTTGGCTACCCCCACATGACCTTTTGTTTGTCCTCACAAAATGTGACTCTTGACATTCTTAGGAATGAAATTAAGTTCCCTTTTATATTAATCAAGGGAAACTTATTACAATGTTTTTAAAGCCACATTTAAATGAATAGGACAAACATCATGATTTCTCACAATGAAGAATTAGAAAGAAGGGGGAGAGAAGAGGAGAAAGAATGGAGAGAGAAGGGAAGAAGGAATGCTGAAGTAGATGATGTCATTTCCGCCTTTGCCTTATTATCTGAGTGATCTAATGAAATGTCCCAATGCGGGAATTCTAGATCCCTAAACCTTTTACACCATGAGAAACCTCCTTCGATGATGCACGAACACCTCAAACTGAGTGTTTAGAAACATTGTTGAATTATCACTTGGTTGACCGCAAACGTTGCTCACTGAGGTTTACTTTGAAGAAGTTGGAGGATGGAGAACAATATTTGATGACATTCCACTACATAGCCACACTTTGTTTCACTCATTAGAAAGCTTTGATGAAGTGCATTTTGAACACTTTGTCCTTGCGATGATGATCACAATTCCTCCCTTTTACGCGGTGCTCAAACATCTCGAGTAACAGAATGAGTGTTGAGAAACATTGTTTCAGGACTTCCCAATGTGAGCTTGGGCTATACGCGGGCTCATCTTAGGATGACCCTCTTTAATACTTGATTGATCAACCAATTCAAATTATTGAGCTCCCTGTGGCCAACTCATTTCGAATCACCCAACTTCCCAAGTGACGAAGATGAATCCTCCCGCTACGTACTATGATGCCTCGCCTTGCCGTGGGGACACAATTGGACTCAAGATGATGCTTTCAGGATCCTCGAGGAGTTCTCGTTTCTCTATTTGAACCATGAAACCATCATACAACCCAAAAAAGATCCTAAAAAGAAACAAGATGAGTAAAAATGAAGCGTCTATAACTTTCGCACTTGGAATTGAAAAAGCGCTATTTTTAGAAACTAGGTTCCAGGAGCTACTATTTCGGGAAGTTTCCTTTTGTCTTTTTCATTGCACTGAGGTATTTCTCACATTCCAAGCATGTTTGCAGATGTTTTGGGGTCAATTTAAAATACTTTCCATTTTTGGAAAGTTGTTTTTTTTGCTTTTTTGACCCACGTGCCCTAGTTTTTTCTATTTGTGTGATTTTCATCGTTCTTTCTTCTGAAGGAGTTTTCCATTTTTTGAAACTTACTAAAAATGGCAAGTGCAAACTAGTGGCACTTACTATTTTTAGAAGCTGGAATTTTGAGTGTCGGATTGATGAAAAAAGTAGAATTGTTTTGGGTTTTACTCTTCGATCTATGTTAGAGCTTTCGACTCAATCTTGTTGCAGGTTTGATGGAAAATGAAGGAAATGCACTATAGGGAAGAAATTTTTAAAGGGATGCCATTAAAAAATTAGGACATCATTAAAAAAATTCTTGCAGCTTTAAGGCTTTTGGATGGGAGATATATGCACAAAATTTCATGGGAATCTGATGCACGGTTTACGAGATATGAGCGATTTGTCGTTTTTAGACCTTAGGGTTTTTGGTAACTCACGCTCATAGTTTTACTTGAAAATCTCTCTTTCTTCACTGTAGTTATTTTGGAAGATGATGAAAAGATGATGGAGGTGATGTAGAAGGTTTGGTAGCAACCAAAATGGAGGATGGGAGGGAGAATCGAAGCGGTTTAAGAAAATCATGTGTGTGAGTGAAGGAAACACCTAGTGACAACACGAAAACACAAAAACTTGTGTATGAGTTTTTTTAACACCATTTTTTTTGGGAATGAGTGGTACTTTTTAACACCATTTCACTAAGGGCTTGATGCAAAAAGTGTGCCCCATCCCCATTGGGCCAAATATCGCCTGAAGATTGGCGGTTAGGCTTGAGCAAGGGGCTTAAAATTTGCATATTTTTCACATGCCAGTCACATGATGAACTGGGGGCTTAAAAGGATGGGGAGAATTTTCTTGCACCTGCTGCAATAAGGTTTCATGAACTTGGTGCAAAAAAGTGTGCCCGTCTTGATTTGGACCATGTGGTAGAGTTTGGTTGGTCGGAGTGAGCGGGGCAGAAAATGAATCTCGGGGGTTCAACATGCGAAAGGGCTTAATCGAGGTCATGTTTGGGTCCAAAGGATCATTTGAGAAGGGGAAAATTTTCTTGCACCTATTGCAAAAAATATTTGGTGTACAAAAGGGCTCCACTCTCCCATTGGTTGGATTTCCAACCCAGAAAATTGACTAACTATTGGAGCTTTACCTTGGGGGGCTGGCATTGGGGTCATATCTCAAGTTTCGAGAGGAGGTTTTGATGAAATTTTATATTATTCCACCTGAAAATAACCTATTTAATCCAATGGTGGGGTTTTGAGCTCATTATTCTACATTTTTATCCCTAAAAAAGAGTTTTGTTCTAGATCCGAGATTGAGCATGTAAAAACACGAATGTGGACAAAATGAGCCTAGGTGTTATGAAAAATATGGTTTTACCATCATCTAGGGCTCTAAAATACCTTTCCTACAATCTTTTTTGAATCCTAACTCTTTCTGGATCTCCCGGAATTGCTTCCTAAAGCTCAGGGGCTCTTTTCGCACTGTGCACTACTTAGGCCTCTAAGATCCACTGTTCTTGAAATTGATCCAACACTTCTACAATCTCCCGAATCTTCCAAAACTAATTGCGTAATGTTCCTAACTCTTTGATATGCTTCTCTACTGAATTTGGGCCTTTCGTTCCACTTTAGGGGTGTGCACCAGCTTCGAGAAGATAAGGACATGGCTTTTCCAAGCTTGTTAAAAGGCTTGTCTTGATGGATCTTACTTTAGAAGAACTTGGAAAGACTGGGTAACCCTAAATAACCTATAAAAACACTAACATGGCACATCAAACTACTTTAGAGAGGGTATAAGACTGAATTTTGGATTAGGGTGATAGGAAGGAGGGCTCATAATGACCTTTGAGTAAACTTTTCGGGTAGGGTATGGTTGTCATGCTTGAAAATTGGGAATTTTGTGTTACACATTTACATGACAACAAATGGCTCTAGCTTGGGGACATGTCATGGATCAAGCACAATGAGGAAATCACATGAGAACTCCAGAATCTCCATTCATAACATCAACCAATGCCTTATCCATTGGGCTTTGTAGAACACACACAACTTGAGATATGAGAGATAACAAGAAAAATGGGAAAACAAACCACACAAACACACAACTAAAGGAAAACACACCAAAAATGTGAAAAGGGGAAAACAAACCTAAATCACCTATAGTACAAGGTGGGGGACAACCCGCTTTCACTGTAATGCTCTTCTCTTCTCAGAGGTTACTATACACACCCAAAATTACACGTGCCACATTGTCGAAAAATAGTCACAAAAGTCCCCAATGATGATTCACGCGTCCTTTCGGAAGATGTTTGAGCTCCTAAACCCATATCACGTGTATATTTGTAGCATAGACGTCCTTACTTAGATTTTCCACACTTTTTCCAGCTTCCTTTTTTGTTCATGTGCATGTTTTGGCCTTTAGTCTGGAGCGCCATCCAGTGGGGTAGCGGTCCCGAGAAATTTTACCGATTCCGTCATGCGTGTTTTTAACATGCGACGATTCACTTAACTTCACTTTTAGGATGCATTTATGAACCAATTTGTCTAAAAATAGTTTTGATTGCTTGGTTCTCCTTCCCTCTTCTATTTTTACATGTGCTTTAGTTAGTTGGAACTGCCTCTTCTTGCCTTGTGCATGAAGGAACATCCCAACCCTAATTATTATATATTCCATGCTTGTGTTCAAGAAAAAGGGCCTAAGAATTTTGTGTATCTTGCATAGTATTGTTGCCACATCCTGCTAGGAATTTCATAGCCAAGCTCAGATCTCTTGTGCTATATCTCTTCTACTTGCATTATGACAAACCAAACCTTGAAGTTACCATTGCTCAAGAATCTTCTTCTGCTATCGTTCTTGCATTCCCGATCCCTTGGAATCACATGAACACCAAAGAAAGAAAGGAACAAAATGATGGAGCAGATACATATCTGATTAGATTTGCCAAAGCTCTTGCTTAATCCAAGTTGGAATTACTTTTTTTTTGCTTCATTTGTCAAATTGTCAATTTTAAATCATTAGTTTCAATTGCATATCAAATAGAGTAGTAAAATTGTTCATCTCGATTGATTAGGAAATTAAAAGTAAGTCAAATCATTAGAAAGCTTGCTCTTTGACATTACTAGGGAAGTTATGGGGAACAATAGCTCTTTTGAGGGTTATGATTTTTTCTTCACCTCTAGGTAGGGTTGATTAAATTAGGTTATTTGTCTTAGATTTAGATTGATATATTTGCAAAAGTAACCAGCTACTAATTTGGTGGATTACTTGTCTTTAGTTTGTTTATTAGATTAGAATGCATTGTTTAAAAACTAGAAAAGATAAAAAACATTTACTTTTGTTAGATTAGTTTGCTTTCTTTGTTTTTCTTTGATATATTGTGAAAATGCCAAAAACATAGATTAGATTTCCTTTGATAGTTAGTTTGTTTTACCAAGATCATTTCAATTCACTCTACATGACCATCAACGGTCCTCGTGAAGAAAAGATGTCGGTTGTGATCCTTTGGTCCCACAACCTAACGGGCTGGAATTGATAACATACATCGATACAAGTTTATGTTTGACAGTCCTACGCACACCCACTACATTCTATGAGAAAATAGAACAACTAAACACGCTAAATATCACTTCTTAATCAAGCCTACGATTATTGGACTGCTCTTGCAATAGGGTTTGATTACGCGCATGACCATAACAGGACCACAACCTCCATGAGTTTTGGTTATGATCCTTAGGTCCCACAACCCAATGGGCCTACTAACCAATTAGATATTGACATTGGTTTACATGCATCAATATTTAGATCATCACCACTTCCACTTGATATCATTGCACAACTTTCATTATTGAACATAACAACCGATCAAGCTAAGACCTTCTGGACTAGACCAGAAAATCATCCATAGTCCCTATGGCTTCATTATGCCTCTCGTTCTTACTTCCATGACCTTGTCTAGAAATCTATACGAGGTGCCCACAGGTCACTTTCCGTGTGTTCAACAACTAGTGAATATAATCTTGGTAGAGCTCGATATTGACTAGAGTCTCGAGCAACTATCATATTAGATCAATCCATCATGCCACTTCAGGTTAGGAGAGCATTCTTTGCCTTAGATTCACAGATCCCGTTATTGCATGTCAAAGATATAAGGCTACCTCATTAGATTATCCATCATCACCACACACACACATCCATTTTTATTCTACACTAGGTTTGTCTCGGCATGACGTCCTTAGGAAGTCGGAAGAAGGTCACGTGTTGATTTTCTTTTGTACAAATTGGTGAACCCGACGTGAAGAGATAGTCTCTAAGTGTTTCCAGTTTCTTCATCCATCCTTTATTCTCTCGGGTATTTTTACACCCCTTGAATATATCGGGATATGACGAGTACGGTCGACCCATCTTGGGTTTAGACATGTACAACTATCAAACAAGTATACCACAACAATCACCTTCACTCTCAACATGGGTAGATAACTTCTCAACTGCTCAAAATCCTCTTCTTCAGGGAACCAATGTTGGTTCCTCTATGCGTATTGAGAAACTTGACCAGATCACACAGACATATCCTCATGAACAATCAAGTTCAAACAACATGACTTTCACTGGGGAAGCAAGTTCATCTCCTCGGGTATTTTTCAACAAACCCATGCAATTGGACCAGTCTCACATCTAGATGATGAGTACTTATCCCATATGCTAGGAGTGAATAACACTTCCAGAATATGAACCAAGCTTTCAATAGGTTATAAGGACAAAGTGATGTTCTGCTCCAAAAAACAATAACACTACCCCTCCACCAACCGAAAATATTGCCAACGAGGGGTGGTAACATAGTGAACAATTCATAGCAAGATACCACACTCCTCAACAACCTCCAAAAGTTCAACAACAAACACTAAAAAAACACCATCCCATCAATGGGGGACATCATTTCGGTGCTAGTTGAAAAATTTAAAGAGTTAGAGCTTGTCCAAAATGCTCAAAGTTCATACACATGGCAAACAAGAACTTCTCCCTATCCGTAGAATTATGGATAAGTACCTCTTTACATGAGAACCCTCTAATTTATATGGGCTCAAAGCCTTGGAGATTTTCTAAATAGACAAGAACCTTGGGTATTCCCCTCATGCCAAATATAGATATCTACAATAGGCACTAGGCCAAAGTGCTTTGGTCGAAATGCAACATTCCCTAGCTTTGTGCCTTTAGCTCCATATCAAAGCGATCAACTCCTACATATACATATATTCTAAATCACCACAAGGGGATATGTACACTTACCAGGTCCATATGGGTAGTCATAGGGGATGCCATATGCCCCAACGAATGTTTACACTTTGTGTCGTCTCGATGCAAGAATGATGTAACTCCACATCCCCAATAGGGATTGTTAATGGTTGAAATGTACGTATGAATGGGGACCTATTCTCGAATATCTTAAGGAGCCTCTATACTTCTCCATCTGGATATAGTCATGCTCCCAATACCCTTTTGCGATCTTCCAAATTTTAAAGGGAGGCGCGATCTAACGCTCACATCAAAGCTTACGCATGGCCATTTGAGAGTTGCTCCCATGGGACACGGTTCTTGCAAATGTTTTCCCTAAGATGCTAAAAGGTATTACTCTTGATTGGTACTATAGGATACCAGAGGATTTAATACAATCCTTTAAGCAACTCGTATCAGAATTTATTAAGGATTTTGATATGAAAAAACTTTTAAGAACAAGAATAAGAGAATTCCTTCATATCAAACAAAGCAAAGCACATGAGTCCACATCCCACTTCATTCAAAGGTGGCGACAGTTCTCTACTCCTCTGTAATATATGGATCAGCTGGAGCTTTGTGATTTGTTCCTCCATTCCCTCAATAGGAGACAAAGGAAGAGTTCAAAAGTTCCGCTAAGGAGCTATGAAGAAGTGCTAGAAGGTGCTCTTAAATTGACCAAATAGCCATTGACAATGGTCATAAGACTTATGGAGCAAATGGAAGGTTAGTCACTCCTAACCAAAATAACCATAGTTACTCCAATAACACAAGAAATAATCAAGGACCAAAGGTCCTTAATAAGAACCGTGGGGTCATGACAGATGGTGTTGCTAACCAACCCAAGAAGCCTAATATTGTTAGTACTCCCAATACAAATACTACTACCAATAATAACAATAATGTCAATAATTAGAGAAACAATAGCTACTCGCCCTCGAGTCAATGTTGTATATTTTAATCATCCTCAAAGCAACAAAAACAACAATAACCCTCATCAATTAAGAAAATGCAGACCCAAGGCCCTAACCAATACCCAGTGGGTATCCTAACCATTCCAAACCAAGGGCGGGGTTCCCAAATTTTAACTATAAAAATAAACAAAACAATAATCATAATTTCAGACCATAACAAGGTGCAAACCAAAGGCCTCGAGATTATGATCCTGATTTATATTGTGATTTCCATAGGGTTCACAAGCATGATGCAAGAACATGCCGCGATTGTAACAAGTTTCTACTGACGTTTTCTTGGAGGATCAAAGACAATTATTTGTTGACATGTTTTTGGAAAACCCAACAATGCCAACTTAGAACACCTACATGGGACCGGTATCCCCATAGAACACACCACTTAGAATCTTTAATGATCCTCTCCCCATGCACCCAAAGGATGGTAGAATAGATCCCAATGGTTCAAACAAAGGTATTGTAATAGGGACCCATGATCGCGAAGCCTCAACTTTGTCAAACCCACAAGTGACACCTCCTTTGGATGGTCACCAACAAACAAAAATGTGGGATTGGTGGAGTTGGATATTGAACCTCAAATTAACGCTACCACTAGAACCAAATATTATTCTTCGTAGCCAATCCCAATCTACCCAACTATATCAGATGACATTTGCGATACATTAGGTAGGCCATGGGGATCTTAAGACTTGATCAATAATCTAACCAAGACCTTCTCTCACATTTCCTTCTTAGATATGTTGAAGAATTCCCCTACTCACAGAGCTACTCTATTGGAAGCACTAGGTCTTGGCCATTTGATTAACGTTATCCCTTTTCTAGAGGTGCAAATAAACCACATGGACTTTGATGTCTATCCTCCAGGGCAGCCAAAAAGAGATGTTGGATTTGTATTTGACATCAACAAGATGCCCACGGATGCTGAAATAGCTCATAGAGGTGATCTAGCGTTGTTTTTACAAGTCTAGATTTACAAAAACTATGTAAAGTGTGTAATGATTGATGATGGGGAAATAGTTAACATAGTTCCCTTCTCTTTCCTTCAAAAGTTAGGTTACGAGAGAGACCAATTTATCTTCAATGTAAAATATGTTGAGAGGTTATGATAGCCTCAAAGCAACGTCAATCAGAACTATAGTGTTACCAATCACCCTCGGGCCTAAGAAGATTTTAACCAAGTTTTATATTATAGATCGGAAACCAACTATAATATGATCCTTGGCCATCCTTGAATTCATCGCATGAAGGTAATTCCCTCCACTTTGTTTCGGAAGTTAGGTTCCTACATTTAGGGAAGGTCTTTATGGCACAGGGTGATCCAAAACCCTTTGACATACATCTAGATAACTTGAAAAAGAGGCTGGGGTCCACTATGAGTTTGAGCTTCCTACAAATCAATTAAATAAACCTACAAGCTTAGTACTAGAGGAAAAGTTGGTTCCTACAATAGAATTATAAGTCATAAGTTTGATTGAAGGCATTCCGAAAGTCAAAGATGAAATTGTCATTGTAGAGATAGTGCCATTAGGAACTAGAGCGAAGATTGTCGAGCTATTGGAGAAGGATTTACCTATTCTCCTTCCTTTTGATTCTATGGGCATGGGACATACCCTGGGACTCGGTTCTCTTCCAATAGATGAAGTTTGTATGGTTGAAGTAAATGAGGTAAAAGAAGAGGACATAAAGGATGATCCAATATCCATTTTCCAAGTAACTGTTGGACTCTCCATTTTGATGGAGCCAAGTGTCATTTTGGTGCCTTAAAGGTGTAATTCTTACCTCTCACGAGGGAAGGATTTTTCCTTTTTCCTTCAAGTTAAATTTTGAATGTACAAATAATAGGGCTGAATAAGAAGCACTTCTACTTGGTCTCATTATAGCCAAAAGAATGGGTGCTCTTAATATTAGGGTGTTGGGTGATTCAAAACTTGTCAAAAATCAGATATCTGAGGTATATGAGACTAGAGATGAGCATCTACAACTCTATAAAATAACAATGCTAACTCTAAACAAGGGGTTTGACATCATATCGATTAAAGCAATTCCACGAGAATAGAAATTCCTCATGAGACTCAATAACAACTTTTGCTTCTCACTTTACTCCAAGAAGTGAGTTGAAGATCAAAATTCATAGTCTTGGTTTGTAAAACACCAATAACTCCAATGTTGACATACATAGAAACCGCGAGAGCGAGTCTATCATTTGGATCATAGACATTGATAAAAAAACTATAGGATATCTAAATTTTCTTGCAGAATTGCATATTACTCATCACGAGGTTGATCTTTCCATAATTCCACACTCTTCTTCCTATTTTGGAAATCCCATGATAAAATATTCCCAGGGAAGGAAATCAAAATTTATGAGGTAGGAGAAGAGGGGGATTTAGAGTTACCTCCATTCAACCTAATTTTGAGGAAGGCAATGCCTCCTTAATTGAGGGTATGATTGATATAAACATCGGGACGAGGAACCAAAGATCTTGAATATGGGATCCTCTTTAACTCCTGAGGAGGTTGAAATACATACCCGTATCCTCAAAGAGAATAAAAAGATTTCGCATTTAGCTACAGGAAATGACTGGAATTACACCACACATTGCGGTTCACAAGCTCATCACTAAGCCGATGCTAAGCCAATTAAGCAGATCAAGCCCATAAAGCCAAAGGTGAAGAAGTGATGAAACTCATGTAATTAGGGTTCATCAAGCTAGTTGACTACTCACAATGGGTGTCTAATATCATACCATTCTCAAGAAGAATGGAAAGATCCGCATTTACATAGACTTTTGAGATATCAACAAGGCTTGTCCCAAAGATTATTTCCCATTACCATCCATCGATGTTATTGTCGACACAACAACTAGTTTTGAGTTGTTGTCTCTCATGGATGGGTTTTCTGGGTACAATTAAATAAAAATATCTTGAGGAGGATTAGGTCAAAAGTACATTCATAACTCCTTGGGAACCTCTTTGTTATGTTGTCATGTTGTTCGGGCTTAAGAATGTTGGTGCCACGTACCAATGGGTGATGACTTATATATTTCATGATCTTATACATAAGATTGTGGAATCCTACGTGGATGACCTTCTAGCTAAGGCCAAAAATGTTGTGATCACCCAAAGGTGCTTCGTATCATCCTTTCTTGCTTAATTGAATACGACATCATGTTGAATCCATAAAAATTCATGTTTGGTGTAACATGAGGCAAGCTTTTGGGATACATCATATCTTCACGAGGGATTGATGTAGACCTAACCAAAATATGAGCTATACTGGAAATGACTCCACCGTCAGATGAGTCTAGCATCAGATCTTTTCTTGGAAAACTCAGTGCAATCTAAAGGTTTATCCCTGATTTGACCTTTGCTTATTCACCCAATCAACAACTTGTTGAAAAAGGATTACTACATTTATTGGATGAAAGAATGCAATGAGGCATTTGAGTTAGTTAAATGGTTCTTGTTGTCTCCTCCCACACTCATGCCACCTAGGTCAGATCACCCCTTAATCCTGTATTCATGAGCTACAGATGTTTCATTAGCCTACATGTTGGCTCAAGAAGATGATGATAAAAGAGAACGTGCAGTCTATTTCATTATTCGTATATTTCTTGATTATGAGACACATTATACACAAGTAGAGAAGGAATGCCTTCCTATAGTCTTGAAACAAATCACTTAAGACATTACACGCTAAACTAATAAACAAGGGTTATCGTTAAATCAGATCACCTGTGGACGTTTCTCATGCAAGGATCCTTATCTAAGAAGGATGGATGCTTCATAACTCTGATGGGCGAGTTTGAGTTAACATTTGTTAATTAGAAATCCATCAAAGGACAAATCATTGTGGATTGGTTGGATGACAACCCGTTGGATGGAGGCGATCTAGTAAATTTATACTTTCCCAATGAGTCTGTGTATTTTGTTGAAACTAAGCCTCCCATTTTGCGTGTCCATGGTACTACATGAACATCATTAATTTCATAGTGGATCATGCATATCTAGAAGGGAAAACCTCGTAATAAAGAAGATGGTTGCTTATAATAATCACCAAGTATGTCATCTTAGAACAAGTGCTCTATCATAGAGCCTTTAATGGAATGTTGCTAAGATGCATTGACGAAGAAGAATAAAAAAGATTCTTTATGAATCACATAGAAGAGTATGTGGAGGTCACTTTTGGCGACCACGCCACCGCTGCTCAAAAGATACATAAGATGGGATATTTCGGCCCATAATAGAACATGATGCGGTAGAGTTTGTGCGCAAATGCCATAAATGTCAAGATTTCTCCCATGAGATCCACATACTGGCATAGGATCTGCAACCAATTGTAACACCATGGCCCTTTTCCACATGGGGATTGGATTTGATAGGGAAATTCTCTCCCTCATCAACAAATGGTCATAACTTCATAATCACAGCCACATAATACTTTACTAAGTGGGTAGAAGCCATGCCTCTTACCACCGTGCCTAGATCAGTAATCACAAAGTTCATTCTGAACCAAATTATTTGTAGGTACGGGGTCCAAAATTCATTATCTCGAATAATGGCACATCCTTCAAAAATGATGAAGTATGTGAATTATGTGAAAAATTTAAAATAAGTCACCACATGGCTTCTCTCTATTATCCTCAGGCCAATGGATAGAGGAGGCTACGAACAAGACATTGAAATCTATTCTCCTTAAAACTGTCAAGGAGAAACAAATGAGATTGGCATTTAAAGCTTTTTCCAACCTTGTGGGCCTATCGGACATTAGTAAGAATGCCAATAAGGGCAACCCACTTTTCTTTGGTATTTTGTGCGAAGTGATTCTACCGCTCAAAGTTGAGATACCTAGTCTCCGTATATCATCATTGAGGAGTTCCAGGAGAAGAAGGCTATCGAGAAGCGTGACTTTCTTAGTTAGAAAGTCTTGATGAGGCAACACTCAATCTTTGAACAATGACATAACATTTACTGGTGATCAAATGACTCGACAATACAACAAGAAAGTCTATGAGCATGAAATATATGAGGGAGATTTGGTTCTAAGACTTGACAACCGAATAGAAAAAAATACTGGTGAAGGAAGGAAATTTAGACCCAGGTGGTTGGGTCCATATCGAGTAATAGAAGACTACAAAAATGGGGTATTTCACCTGTGCACACTAGAGGGTGAGGAGTTTAATGAATATGTGAACTCTCTTCACCTAAAGAGGTATTATGCATGATACATTAACATTTTCATATGTACATTACTGCATCTACATTGCATTTTCATCTAGCTAGTTCATTTTGTAAAATTTGTGATCAAGGGACTTATTTTTATAGAAATTCCTAAAAACTTCTAAAAACATTGGCAAAACCTTCAAATCATACCTCTATAAATATCCACAATGTCATCAATTGTGTTTGAATCATTGCATCAATTCAAACAAGATAAGACAAAGCTTTGACAGTAACCATACCAAGGCATGCATACTTGGTTCTCTTATAGTTTCTTCTAGGTTAGGTGTCCTTGCCTATAGTTTTTTCTAGAAGCTTCATGGTGTCGCATCTATCCCATAAACATATTTTTGGAAATAAGAACATTATAGCCATTTTGCCTAGATAAATAAGTCAAATGAAAATCCACAAAAAAATTTATTTTACACATTTCTCTGCCCTACCAACCTTTTGTGTTGAGCCTGCGTCTCTTACTAGTGATGTAGGGTTGGGAAAGGAGAGAAATTCCCTTACTTGCCTATGCCTTGTCCATTGTGATAAGTCCATACTTCCTACTTGGTAGCATGAGGCGAGGTGTAGGGGTCTTGTGCGTACCCAAAATTGTAAGGTCTTGTCTTTTGCCCGAACAACGTGACACGTGCCCCAATGATGATACAGGTCTCCTCGCAAGGTGTTCGGGATCCGAAAAGCTCTCCAAGTGTGCGTTAACATCCCGCATGCCCCGCTTAGCCCCCGCGTGCTTTATTTTTTCCTTTTCCCCTCTTTTCTTGGCCTTTTTCTCTTCAGTGATGAAACCGCCGCCACCTGACTCGGGCGGCGGTCTACCGCTGGCTTTGGCGGTCGCGGCATCCCTTT
This sequence comes from Taxus wallichiana var. yunnanensis, assembly GCA_018340775.1. Classification (NCBI taxonomy): domain Eukaryota; kingdom Viridiplantae; phylum Streptophyta; class Pinopsida; order Cupressales; family Taxaceae; genus Taxus; species Taxus wallichiana. The sequence goes on from CM031238.1 coordinate 2,916,424, forward strand.
CGCATTTTCCAGAAAGCTCTTTTAACACGACTCACGTAAATTCAACGTTTTACCAGCTTTCTTTCACCGCCATAAGCTTGCATTTATGATTTTGGTTCCCTGGAATAGTGTTTTGCCATTGTTTATAGTTTAAGAGTTCTATTTGGCTTTTACCTTGGGTAAATGCAAATGCTATAAATAGTTGGCTTGTGCTCAAGCAAATGGCCCCTCAAAATTTGCCTCTGATTTCTCTTTGCAATAGATTTAGTTTTCCTTTTTCTTAGAATGCTTAGTTTCTTTCATTGCATGCTTAGTTAGCATTGTTTTACTGTTGGTAAGCCACATATCCATCTTGTGCAAGCACTGTTGTTATTTCATCCAATCCATTGGAGTAGAATAGCTTAGGAAGCCATTAAAGTTAGGTTTTTGCTCCTCAAATAGGATAGTTTCGGAGTTCTAGGATGCTTTATGTTGCATGACTCGCAATAAATCCCGCTAGGAATTACATAAGCCAAGCTCTGTACTCTTGCGCTATCCCTCTCCTACTCGCATTGTATTCAGTCAGTGTTCTGAGCTGCCTTTATCCCAATATCTACTTTTGTTGATGCTAGCATTACACGCTTTTCTAGATCCACGTGAACACGAAAGAATGAGGAGATCACACTGAGGGGACAAGATCACACACACCATTGGATTCGCCACTGTTCTACAGAATCCAGGTTCTAGCTTTCAAAGTTCTAGTTAGAATCATATCAAATAGAGTAGTTAATTGCTTTATTTCAGTTAATTCTATTCTCGATATTGCCAGGGAAGCTGTGGGGATTGATAGTTTATGAGAAACTATGATTCACTCCTCACTTCTGAGGTAGGATCGAGAATCTTGCAAATAGATTAGATAAGCTATTTTATTGTTTAGAATAGATCTACAAATTGCACAGACAAATAGCTACACTCGGTTATTTTGTTTGTTTTAAATTGATTATTTTAGTTGTCATTTCTAGATATTTTAAATAGTTGCTTTCTTAAATTCGTAAAGCTCATCAGAAAACACAAAAAAGAATAGAGAAGTCATACATACTATAGATATACTTCACATAGTTAAATTTTATTTTACTGTAGTTCGCTTTACTTTGTTGCTTTTGTATGACAATCACGGGACCTAGAGAGCCCAGAGAATACGTATTTGAGCCAATCGTGCCTCAGCCCAATCTCATCACAGTGATAACTGATATAGATCAAAATCTTAGGATTCAAGTCTTCCAAACAACGGTAAGCTTGCAACAAATCAATTCCCAATTGAGTGGGTTAAACGTAGAAGATGACCAAGCACACACGTTTTGGTCAAATCAACCGAACTACAGATTACACTAGATAACATTCATATGACTGTAGAAGGGTTTGAAAGAGAACAAACCTTTGGTTGTGATCCTTTGGTCCCACAGCCAGGTGAAGGAGACACTCTTATAGATATAGATACCAGCCTAAGAATCCAGGTTGCACGAACACCTGTAAGATATTATGAGAAAATCACACAGTTATTGATCCTAAATATAGAAGTTGAGAAAGCATACGATTACTGGATATTAGGGATTAGGACTTGATTTCACGCATGACCATAACAGGTCCACAACAACTAAGAATCTACGGTTGTGACCCACAGATCCCGCAGCCTAACGAATCCACAGGAGAATTAGACATAGACACTAGCCTACGTACACTAGTATTCAGATCTACCCCACTTCCACCTGTCATTATCGAACAATTATCCTTGCTAGACACAACAGCTAATAGAGCTAGGGAATTCTGGACTAGGCCAGAGAATCGTCCATAGAATTGACTACATTTACCATCCACCATATGACCCTGTCCGGAGGAATACACGAAACTATCCCGGTCATTTTCCACGTATTCCACAACCTATAGATCAATCACGCCAGAGCTCGATATTGATTGGAGCCTTCGAGCAATCATCCTCGCTGACCGATCTATCACACCAGTTCAAGTTAGGAGGGCTTTCTTTGCCTTAGATTCGCAAGTTCCGCTAGTGCGCATTGAAGACATTAGATTGCCTAACTAGTTTGTCTGTATCTCACACATATTCCATCCCCACCGGCTGTCTCGGCATGACCTCGGGAGGTCGGGTGCGAGGAAGAGTTACTTGTAGATTCCCACGCTCGCTTGTCACTTTTCCATCGTAACAAAATTGGTGAACCCGACGTGAACAAACAACTGTTTCACCTTTTGTACCTCATTAGCCTTCACATCAACTTCACCACCAAAATTGGTGAACCCGACGTGAACAAACAACTATTTCACCTTCTGTACCTCATTAGCCTTCACATCAGCTTCACCACCAAAATTGGTGAACCCGACATGAACAAACAACTATTTCACCTTCTGTACCTCATTGGCTTTCACCATCACCTTCACTCCTTCCCATTATTCTCAGGTATTCATATACCCCAAATATGTCGGGATTCGATGCATATGGCAGACCCTCTTGGGTCTTGAGGCATACTATGCCCAACAAAATAGACAATCATCACCCTCACTCTCAGTATGGGGTGACAACTATTCAACTAATCAGTTGTCAACGCAAACTCCAAGGATCAGATATAGCTCATCCTTCCAAACAGAGGAGTTGGAACAACTCGCTCAAACACAACAAATAGAGCCTTCAGGCTCGAATAACATGACGTTCACCGAGAATCTGGTTCATCTCCTCAGATGCTGCTTAGACCACAAATTAGTAGGCAATCAGACCCATACCAAAGTTTAGACGATAAACATTCGGTATATTATGCCAGGAATGAACAACGCTCTCGAAGTATGTACCCACCCATAGGAGGTCTACAAACACAACCCGAGGTCTCTTTTCAAGAAAACACTTCCATCCCATTACATATAGGAAATACTCTCGGAGAAACTTGGCAAGATAGCGATCAGTTCATAGCAGGATATCACATGCCTATACAAAACCATGGTATACAACAAACATGCCACTACGGCAAAACACCGTGACTTCACCAAATGAAGTCATTTCAACTCTAATAGAAAAGGTTAGAGGGTTAGAACTTGCCCAAGCAAGTCAAAATTCACAATTCATGCAAGCAGGGAGTTCCAATCCTCCACACCATCCTAGCCAAGTAGATCTCCTCACAGGAGTAGGCACGTTAGGCATGACTCCACAGTATTCACAACAAACGCCAACTAGACCCACCATCTCTAACACTGTTCCTCCCGGTCTAGTACAAAACAATCCATTCCTGGACAGTACCCCATCATACTTAAACATATACTCCAAATCACCACAAGGGGATATGTTCTCCTCTCTCCAATGTTTTCTCAAACACAGGGGCTTCCTTATGCCCCTACCAACGCATACGCTGCGCCATATCAACAACCCATCCCACCACCGCTCCCTCAACAGGCACCATCAATGGTCAAAACATATGCGATAGGGACGTACTCAGAATATTTGAAAGAGCCCTTGGATTTCACCATATGAAGCGTCATGCTTCCAAGACCTCTTCCCGATTTTCCCAAATACAAAGGAGAGGGAGATCCAAATGCGCATATCAAAGCTTACGCTACAGCCATTCGAGAACTACTCCCATGGGATGGGGTTGTTGCTAAAATATTCCCAAAAACCTTGGAAGGCATCGCTCTCGATTGGTATTATAGAATACCTGAGGCTTCCATACATTCATTCAAACAACTCGTGTCAGAGTTCATCAAGGCCTTCGACATGAACAAATTATTAAGAACAGGAATCAGGGAGTTCTTACACATCAAACAAGAACACAACGAATCTGTCACCCATTTCATCCAAAGGTGGCGTACAGTTCTTTATTCTTTGGCAAGTGCTCCAAACATGGATCAAATGGAACTATGTGATTTATTCCTTCATTCTCTTAGCAGAGAAGTGAAGGAAGAAGTCCAGAAGTTCCCATTAAGAACTTACGATGAAGTACTTGGAGAGTGCTCTTCGAATAGATCAAGCAACAATTGATAGTGGTCATGAAAACATATGGAGCAAACGGGAGGTTAATCGCCCCCAACCAGAACACTACAACTTATCCTACTACCATGAATCAATCAAGGACCTAAAATCCTTAACAAAAATCGGGGTGTAACAACAGATGGAGTAACCGACCAGCCTAAAAAGGTAAATGTTGTCAATACTCCATCACGACTCACAACCAACGAAATAACAACTTTACCCCGACAATCAATACAGTGGATTTTAACCATCCACAACAACAACAATGGCGAAATCCCATACAGGGTCCAAGCCAAAATTCAACTAGGTACCAAAACCAGAATTCAAACCAAAGACAACAAACGCAAAATTTTAATAGACAACGGTTTGATCAAAATTTTGGGCCACAATACACATCAAACCAACAAACTAGGAATTACAATCCTAATTCGTATTGTGGTTTCCACAAAATTTGGGGCCATGACACTAGAACGTGCCGTGACTACAATAAATTCATGCAACGCTTGCCAGATGAACAAAAACAACTTTTCATGGATATGTTCTTGGCAGATCCTACGTCACCAACGTCAAATACCTTTTCAAGGGTAGTTTCCCCTCAAAACGCACCCCTGAAGATCTTTAATGATCCACTCCCAAATCACGATAACAACAGGCTAAATCTAACTAGGACGAACAAGGGTGTAATGACAGGAAACAATGATCATGAAGCCTCGACCTCGCTAAATCCATTAGTTGCGCCACAACTAGGAAGTCAGCCACGACCTAAGGTAGTCGGTTTAGTGGAGTTAGACACTGAGCTACCCATCGAAGCTATAACAAGGACGAGAGTATTTCTCTCAGCCAAGTCCAAGCCACCTGCCAGAGGTAGATGACATCCAACAAATCGTAGTAAAACCTGTGGGAGCCTATGATTTGATTAACGACCTAACAAAAACCTTCTCACACATTTCATTCTTAGACTTACTAAAGAACTCTCCTACCCATAGGGCTGCTCTTTTAGAAGCATTAGGTTTAGGTCATCTAATTAACATCACTCCACCACCTGAAACACAGGTAAATCATGTGGACTTTGATGTTCATCCTCCAGGCAGGCAGATAGGGATGTCGAATTCATATTCGAGATAAACAAAATGCCGACAGATGCTGAGATCGCATGCCGAGGTGATCCAGCCTTACATTTGCAAGTATGGGTTTATAACAACTATGTAAAGCGTGTAATGGTTGACGATGGGGTGGCAATTAACATAGTCCCCTTCTCTTTCCTCCAAAAGCTAGGGTATGGAGAAACCAATTGTTCCACAACTCAAAATACACTAAGGGGCTATGATAGTCTTAAAGCCACCTCGGTTGGAACTATAATATTACCGGTCACCTTAGGACCCAAAACCATCTTGACTAAGTTTTATATTATAGATCGGGAAACTAACTATAATATGATCCTCGGCCAACCTTGGATACACCGCATGAAGGCAATCCCTTCTACACTATTTCAAGAAGTAAGGTTTTTACATTTAGGAAAGGTATTCGTGGCCAAAGGTGATCCAAAACCATTTGATGTACACCTAGCTGACTTAAAGAAAAGACCAGGCGTACACTCGGAGTTTGAACTCCCAACAAATCAACTTAATAAACCTACCGACGCAAAAACAAAAGAAAAGTTGGTACCTACGACAGATCTTGAAACTATGAGCCTAGCCAAAGTAACCCCAACCCCCAAAGATGAGGCTAACACTGTAGAAACAGTATCATTAGGAACTACTACAAAAATCATTGAATTGCTAGAAAATGATCTACCAATATTCTTACCATTCGATTCAGTAGGCATAGGATATTCCCTAGGCATTGGCTCTCTTCCAGCAGAGGATCTCTATATGGTGGAAGTAGAATATGCAAACACAACAGATATCCCACCGTCCATATTCCCAGTCAAATATTGGACACTCCATTTTGATGGAGCTAGATGCCGTTACGGAGCGGGGGCAGGTATAATCTTTACTTCCCCTAAAGGAAAAGTCTTACCTTTTGCCTTTAAACTAAATTTTGAGTGCACAAACAATGGCGCTGAGTACGAAGCCCTCCTCCTTGGCCTCATCTTAGCTAAGAGAATTGGTGTTGATAACATCAGAGTCTTAGGAGACTCGTAATTAGTAGCAAACCAAGTCTCTGAGGTATATGAAACCAAAGCCGAGCACTTACAACTTTACAAAAAAGTTGTATTAGATTTAAGCAAGGAGTTTGACTTCATATCAATTGAAGCAATCCCGAGAGAAAAAATCTTCTCGCCGATTCAATAGCAACTTCAGCATCACGTTTTACTCCAAGCAATGAGTTAGAGGATACCCATTTCATGGTATCCCTTCGTGATGAACCATTGATAAAAACAATGACAAATTCTCTTTTAAACGGAAATGAATCTACTATCCTAGACCATGTTGATAGTGATATGGCCACTTTGGATTACTTAAACACCTATGCGGCACTACATCTCTCCTATCGTATGATAGATTTGTCCTTAATCCCACATTCATCTTCCTACTTCGGAAATCCCATGATGGATCTTCCCTCACAAATGGAACCTAGCATATGCACAGTAGAAAATGGGGATGATTTGGATTTACCTCCAGCCACCTGAGTTTGAAGAGGGTAACGCCTCTTTGATCGAAGAAACAATTGATATTAACATCGGAATGGAAGACGAACCAAGGATATTGAAACTAGGGTCCTCGTTAACCCCAGAGGAAGTAGAAATACACACTCGGATCCTCAAAGAACATCAGAAGGCATTTGCATTTAATTATAAGGAAATGACAGGAGTTGCACCCCACATCGCGGTGCACAACCTCATCACTAAATCTGATGCAAAGCCAGTTAAACAAAAATCGAGACCCATGAAACCCAAGGTAGCTCTCATGGTAAAAGAGGAGGTAATAAAACTCCTCCAAGTAGGATTCATCAAGCCAGTCGATTACTCCCAATGGGTATCTAACATCGTTCCCATTCTCAAGAAGAATGGAAAGATACACATCTGCATAGATTTCTGAGACATCAACAAAGCATGTCCTAAAGATGACTTCCCGTTGCCATCCATTGATGTCATTGTTGATGCAACAACTGGGTTTGAACTTTTGTCTCTCATGGATGGATTCTCGGGATACAATCAAATTAAAATATCTGAACAAGATCAAGCTAAAACCACGTTTATAACTCCCTGGGGAACTTATTGCTATGTTGTCATGCCATTTGGTCTCAAGAATGCTGGTGCTACATACCAACGAGCTATGACATATATATTTCACGATTTAATTCATAAAATCATGGAATCCTACGTAGATGACTTGTTGGCTAAGGCCAAGAAGCGTTGTGACCATCCGGAAGTACTCCGCGTCATTCTCTCACGTCTGATAGAATACGAGTCACGCTAAATCCAGAAAAATGCGTCTTTGGTGTAACAGGAGGGAAGCTCCTAGGTTACATCATATCGTCATGAGGGATAGATGTTGACCCAACCAAAATTCGGGCTGTCCTCGAAATGGTTCCACCTTCGGATGAATCTGGAATCAGGTCATTCCTCGGAAAGCTGGGTGCAATCCGAAGATTCATCCCGGACTTAAGTTTCGCCATACATCCAATCAACAATTTACTCAAGAAAGACTATAGCATTGATTGGATTGAAGATTGCAATAAATCTTTCAACATAGTTAAGCGTTTCTTGTTGTCACCACCTACGCTAATGCCACCTAAGCTAGATCACCCGTTAATTTTATACTCACGAGCTACCAATGTCTCGCTAGCCTTGCATTTGGCTCAAGAAGATGATGACAAGAGAGAACGCGTGATTTATTTCATTAGCCAAACGTTGCTCGACTATGAAACACGTTATACACAAGCAGAATGAGAATGCCTCACCATAGTCTTTGCAACCAAACGCCTAAGACATTATATGCTAAATCAAGAAACAAGGGTCATGGTAAAAACGGACCATTTACGAACTTTCCTCACACAAGGGTCCTTGTCTAAAAAGGTGGAATTTTATAACCTTAATGGGAGAATTCGAATTAACGTTTGTAAATCAAAAGTCAGTTAAGGGACAAATCATTGCGGATTGGTTAGCTGATAACCCATTAGATGGAGGCGATCTAGTAGATTTAGATTTTCCAGATGAGTGCGTATACTACATCAAAACCCAACCCTCTATCTCTGAGTGTCCCTGGTACACTAATATCATTAATTATATCATGGACCATACGTATCCAGAAGGAGCTACACCACAACAAAGAAGGCGGTTACGTATTATCGTAGCTAAATACATCATTATAGAGCAAGTGCTCTATCGGAAAGCATTCGATGGAATGCTCCTAAGATGTGTCGACACGGAAGAATCCAAGAAGATTCTCCATGAATCCCACAGTGGAATGTGTGGAGGCCACTTCGGTGGTCATGCCACCACTCGTAAAATACATCGAATGGGCTATTTTTGGCCTACTCTAGAACACGACGCAGTAGAGTTCATACGCAGGTGTCATAAGTGCCAAGAATTCTCCCATGAGATCCATATGCCGGCACAAGCTCTGTAACCAATCGCTACTCCATGGCCCTTTTCTACATGGGGCCTAGATTTAATAGGGAAATTCTCTCCCTCATCCACAGACGGCCATAATTTTATAATCACGGCCACCGAATATTTTACCAAATGGGTAGAGGCTATGCCTCTTACTACTGTACCTGGTTCTGTAATCGCCAAGTTCATTTTAAACCAAATCATTTGCAGGTACGGTATCCCACAAATCATTATCTCCGATAATGGAACTTCTTTTAAAAATGAAGAGGTTCGCGAGCTATGTAATAAGTTTAAAATAAGCCATCATACGGCTTCCTTGTATTACCCTCAAGCCAACGGACAGGCTGAAGCGATGAATAAAACACTAAAATCCATTCTCCTTAAAACGGTGAAAGAAAACAAACGAGATTGGCACTTAAAGTTATATCCGGCCTTATGGGCCCACCGAACCTCAATAAAAACACCAACGGGAGCAACTCCTTTCTCACTAGTATTCGGGGCAGAGGTAGTTCTCCCACTCGAGGTTGAAATACCCAGTCTCCACATTTCATTACAAGGGATTCTGGATGAAGATGCTTACAGGGAAGCACGTCTCTCCCAATTAGAAAGCCTAGATGAAGCTAGGTTAGATGTTGAGCAATGGCATAGAGTCTATGCTGACCGGATGTGCCGAAATATAACAAGAAAGTCTATGAACGCGACATATATGAAGGTGATCTAGTTCTAAGGCTAGATAGCCGGATCGACAAGAAGACCGGCGAAGGAAGGAAATTCCGGCCTAAATGGTTGGGCCCATACCGAGTCATGAAAGACTATGGAAATGGTGCATACCTCTTATGTACGCTAGAAGGTGAGGAATTTGGTGAAACAGTCAATTCCCTACACCTCAAGCGTTTCTACGCGTAAGCAGCTAGCACTACTTATATATCTATCTACATTGCATCTTCATATAGATTAGGATCATATTGTCCGCTTGTTTCATACACAAATGGTGATCAAGGAATCTATTCTCAAAGCAATTCATTACAAACTCATGATGTTGTTGGCATAAACACTTTAATCATACTTCTCCATTTTCATGATATCATCAAATTATCTCGAATCATTTTATCAAATAAAGCTAGACATGACAAAGTCTTAACGGTAACCATACCAAGATCTGCAAGTTTATTCTCACTGTTGGTTTCTTCTTAGGGTAGGTGTCTTGCCTATGGTCTGTTCTAGAAGCTTCATGGTGTCACATCTATCCCATATGTATATCTCTTTGGAAATAAACACATACTGACATTTTACTCAAATAAACAAGTCAAACATTGATCAAATAAAAATTTTAATTTTACACATTTCCTTGCCCCACCACCTTTGGTGATGAGCTTGCATGTCTCTTACTAGTGATAGGGTTGGGAAAGGATGGAAATGCCCTTACTCGCCTATGCTTTGCCCACGGTGATAAACCCACGCTTCTTACTAGTAGCATGGGGCAAAGTGTAGGGGGTCCTCTTGACAAATAAATGCAAAAAGTCATACACAAACAATTCAAACTTTGAAACTTTGAGTCAAAAACAAATGAATCAGATGTTCAAAAATCCCAAGAGAGTTAAAATCCTAAAAACCCAGATTTTGTCTACTATGTGGCCATCTACGGGTCTAAGTCTGGATAAACCGCAAAGCAAGTTACATCCAAAACTATGAAGTCACTCGAGTGGAGTGGACTTGTAGTGTCCTAATTTGGTTCCGCCAAAGCTTTGTCTGTCTTCCATCACTATCATTTCACTACACCTCATAACTTGCGCCCTTCCCAACTCTTGGTGATAAGCCCTCACATCTTACTAGTTGCGTGGAGTCGGGGTAGGGGCAGGTTTATCTATTCATCGTACCGGTTTATTTTCATCACTTTGCCAAAACAAACATGGAGTATCCAAAATTGCTTACAGAAACTAAGGTTCAAAATCACATTATATCTACATCATCATATATCAGCATCATGAAACACAAAAGGAAAGTAAAACACTTGCATCATTTGTTCACCATTGCATACATTCTAAAAGAAACATATAAACATACATCATAGTATAGGAAACTGGAAATAGAAAGTGAGCCACGAATACCAAGAGTTTGATCCAGAACAAAAGTACATATATATAAATAATCAACGTTTATATACAATGCCATCATGCACTAAGCATGGTCAAAACGCTCAAAGAGCCCGGGATATACAAAAGAATATATAGTACAAAATCTACGAGAGCCAAGTGGCTTCTCAATCCCTACGAGACCCCTCTGAAGGTGCACGCCCACGCCTAGGACTCCAGCTACGCCAGCGCTCTGAATGCATGGAGGGCTCAGGATCCGAGGGCAGCCGCAGTCTCACCACGAGAATGGCTCCTCATCAAGCGCTGAGCCGTCCTCTGCCCCGCTAACTCTGTGCGAAGGGTCGATACCATCCTGGCCACATGCCGATAGGAGCGAAGACGTCGGTATGTCTGCCGGCTGCTTGAAGGCTCCCCAGCGTCCACGGACAGCTCTGCGCGGGTCCTCTCCATGGGGATCATCAGGGTATCGGTGCATACCCTGCGAATCAAATCTCACCACTCATCGGCGGTCTCTGCAAACAAAGGAGAAAACAAATTAGAAACCAAACAAGAAATTAAAAGATATAAGATAGCAACTAAAATGATCTTAAATTAAACAAACACTAGAAGGGAGAGAGGTAACTTACTCGGATCACCAGGCCTCCAAGATGGGTCTATGGGATCAGCGCCCACCACGGATGCCACTGCTAACTGAGGGCTGCTCCTGTGGCTGGAGCAACATAACGCCCCACAGACTCATCCTCCCCATGGCCCTGGGAGAGTGGCTCCTCTGAAACCAGAGTCACCCTCTCTGCACTCTGCTCGGCCCTCTCCACCTGCATGATATCCTGGGTGTCGTGCCACTCAGGATCACTTGTCCTCGGTCTCCTCCTCTGTCTCTCCCCCTGTAAACTCCTCAGACTCGAGTCTACCTCAATGGGGTCATCACTGCTATGGGTAGGACCCACGGCAATCTAAAGCAAAGGTGCCTGAGGCGCACCGGCTCTCCCTCTGGCACGTACTATCCTCCTGGCTGCAATAGGAATGCCAGGAGTAACCACTATCCAACCCGACCTCTAGGCCCCCTCGCCTCTCGACTGATCTCAGTATCTTTGGCGCCACTGGGGAAGCATACCCATGTATGGTAAGCCAAACTGCTGAGGAACACGGCCAAAGGGGTGCATCTCCACTCGCCCCACTCTATCAATAAGCTGCCCTGTCGTGGAGCAGGAGATCAAGGTAAGAGCCTCCTCACCCCATATACCTGCCATAGTCTGGTATGGTGTGGCCTCCATGTCGGCAGTAGTCGGGAGGCAACGGGCTGATGAGGTGCTCTAAGCACCGACATGTCTGTCCATCTGGCTGCCCTCACAGCTCCAGGATCTGCCACCTCCACACCCCTGCCATAAGGGATGAAATGCTCATAGACCCAACTCATGACTAGGGTCGGGTGGCTCAAGGACTGCCCCTGTAAATGGACCACCCTGTATAAGTCGTGGTAGGTGGTCCCAAGAATGTCTGCTCCCCAGGCATATATCCGACCATGCCCCTCTATCTGTGTAATAATGGGGGACCAGTAGTATAGTAATGTATCTCCTCCCTTGTCCCCGATCAGTCTCGAGGCAAGGATCCCCATGATGGCCTGGCGAAGTAGGGGGATGGGCAAGGAAGGAATGGATCAAACTCTAACCCCCTTCTTCGACCCCATAGAGATGACTGCATCTCCCATATATGTGGCCCACTGTGTAATCTATGCCCATGAACTGCTTGTCTCTAGGGTGAGTCGTCTCCGATGATCGGGACCCCCAGAATACGATAGACGTCCTCCAATGTAATAGTCCACTCACCGCGGACCCCTGGCAATCGGAAGGTGTTCCGATCTACATCCCAGTATGAGAACAAGTCACAAAGGATGTGACTAGATGGTGTAACGTGGGGCACGCGTGAAATGCGTAGTATCCCAGCCAGTGAAGAGTGTCCTCCTCATCCTGTGAGAGGGCATCTAGTACCCCTGGGAGCCAATCACACTCCCTCTCTCTACTCCACCGGATATACTCCTCTCTCACCTGCATACACCCAAAAACACACAAAACAGAGCAAGTTAGCATCCAAGTAATACTGGAAAAATCATGAAAGCATGTAGAAATGCTAAAAATACAAACACAATCTCAAATAGATGTTCCTTTTTGCATTCTGTGCAAAACCACCGCCCTGAGCAGGGAGGCGGTTTTGTAACCGCCACCTTAAGGGCGGCGGTCATGTAACCGCCACCTGAACAGGGAGGCGGTGGTCATGTAACCACCACCCTGGGCAGGGCGGCGGTCGTGGTCCGAAAACCCACGCGGGTTTTTAAATTTAAAAGGCCTAAAAAGTGCAAAAAATGACCATTTTACCTAAAAACAAAGCCTACCCAGTAGGCGCCCCCCCTAGGTGGACCTTTTAACACTAACATTTTCAAAAATTACCCCCCCATGACAAAGTATTTAGCATTTCAAATTTAAGGGGGTAAAAAGGATAAACTGAAGAAAACTAACCTGTGATCTCACGGGTCGATGTTCCGCACGTGGAGGCATGATCACTATGTCGTCACGGACGTTTTGACTCTACTCACGCAAGAAACCGTCACCGTGGGTCCCAGAGCTCAAAATCAATCAAATCGACTCACACAAATGAATAGGAAAATGGGCCCACTTTCATATATATAGTGCCCTGGTTCATTTCAAATAACTTTTTCACAGGTTTGGAGCGCCGACGGAGGTAAACTCCTATCCCCGCACAAATGGTACGTTCTCATTCCCTATTATTTTAGCGTTTATTTTTCAAACTATTGTGTCTATCTGCACTTGAGTTCTCTTTTCGTTTTGCAGGTAGCGGGAATCTTGGACGGCATCCTTTCAACACACATGGATGTATCAGGTATAACTTCTAACTTCCCATTTCGGGACCGCCATACTCGGACCCACCATTTTACGCCTCTTCATGGCTAAAATGCTTCTCCGAGGGGGCAATATGTACGTACCCAAAATTGTAAGGTATTGTACTGCCAGAACAACGTGACACGTGCCCCAATGATGATACAGGTCTCCTCGCAAGGTGTTCGGGATCCGGAAAATCTCTCCAAGTGTGCGTTAACATCCCGCATGCCCCGCTTAGCCCCGCGTGCTTTGTTTTTCCTTTTCCCCTCTTTTCTTGGCCTTTTTCTCTTTAGTGATGAAACCACCGCCTTGACTGGGCGGCGGTCTCATGACCGCCGCCCTGAACAGGGCGGCGGTCCTATAACCACCACCCTACTCAGGGCGGCGGTCCTTTACGTGTTTTCTAGAAAGCTCTTTTAACACGACTCACGTAAATTCAACATTTTACCAGCTTTCTTTCACCACCATAAGCTTGCATTTATGATTCTGGTTCCCTGGAATAGTGTTTTGCCATTGTTTATAGTTTAAGAGTTCTATTTGGCTTTTACCTTGGGTAAATGCAAATGCTATAAATAGTTGGCTTGTGCTCAAGCAAATGGCCCCTCAAAATTTGCCTCTGATTTCTCTTTGCAATAGATTTAGTTTTCCTTTTTCTTAGAATGCTTAGTTTCTTTCATTGCATGCTTAGTTAGCATTGTTTTACTGTTAGTAAGCCACATATCCATCTTGTGCAAGCACTGCTGTTATTTCATCCAATCCATTGGAGTAGAATAGCTTAGGAAGCCATTAAAGTTGCAGGTTTTGCTCCTCAAACAGGATAGTTTCAGGTTCTGGACGCTTTATGTTGCATGACTCATAATAAATCCCTAGGGAATTGCATAAGCCAAGCTCTGTACTCTTGCGCTATCCCTCTCCTACTCGCATTGTATTCAGTCAGTGTTCTGAGCTGCCTTTATCCCAATATCTACTTCTATTGATGCTAGCATTACATGCTTTTCTGGATCCACGTGAACATGAAAGAACGAGGAGATCACACTGAGGGGACAAGATCACACACACCATCGGATTCGCCACTATTCTGCAGAATCCAGGTTCTAGCTTTCAAAGTTCTAGTTAGAATCATATCAAATAGAGTAGTTAATTGCTTTATTTCAGTTAATTCTATTCTCGATATTGCCAGGGAAGTTGTGGGGATTGATAGTTTCTGAGAAACTATGATTCACTCCTCATTTCTGAGGTAGGATCGAGAATCTTGCAAATAGATTAAATAAGCCATTTTATTGTTTAGAATAGATCTACAAATTACACAGACAAATAGCTACACTCGGTTATTTTGTTTGTTTTAAATTGATTATTTTAGTTGTCATTTCTAGATATTTTAAATAGTTTCTTTCTTAAATTTGTAAAGCTCATCAGAAAACACAAAAAGAATAGAGAAGTCATACATACTATAGATATACTTCACATAATTAAATTTTATTTTACTTTGTAGTTCACTTTACTTTGTTGCTTTTGTATGACAATCACGGGACCTGAGAGCCCAAAGAATACGTATTTGAGCCAATCGTGCCTCACCCAATCTCATCACAAAGATAACTGATATAGATCAAAATCTTAGGATTCAAGTCTTCCAACAACGGTAAGCTTCAAGCAACAAATCAATTCCCAATTGAGTGGGTTAAACGTAGAAGATGACCAAGCACACACGTTTTGGTCAAATCAACCGAACTACAGATTACACTAGACAACATTCATATGACTAGTAGAAGGGTTCGAAAGAGAACAAACCTTTGGTTGTGATCCTTTGGTCCCACACCGAGGCGAGAAGGAGACACTCTTACAGAGATATAGATACCACCTAAGAATCCAGTTACACGAATGCCCATAAGATATTATGAGAAAATCACACAGTTATTGATCCTAAATATAGAAGCTGAGAAAGCATATGATTACTGGATATTAGGGATTAGGACTTGATTTCACGCATGACCATAACAGGTCCACAACAACTAAGAATCTACGGTTGTGACCCACAGATCCATGACCTAACGAATCCACAGGAGAATTAGACATAGACACTGGCCTACGTACACTAGTATTCAGATCTACCCCACTTCCACCTGTCATTATCAAACAATTATCCTTGCTAGACACAGCAGCTAACAGAGCTAGGGAATTCTGGACTAGGCTAGAGAATCATCCATAGAATTGACTACATTTACCATCCACCATATGACCCTATCCGGAGGAATACACGAAACTATCCCGGTCATTTTCCACGTATTCCACAACCTATAGATCGAATCACGCCAGAGCTCGATATTGATTGGAGCCTTCGAGCAGTCATCCTTGCTGACCGATCTATCACACCAGTTCAAGTTAGGAGGGCTTTCTTTGCCTTAGATTCGTAAGTTCCGCTAGTGCGCATTGAAGACATTAGATTGCCTAACTAGTTTGTCTGTATCTCACACATATTCCATCCCCACCGGCTGTCTCAACACGACCTTGGGAGGTCGGGTGTGAGGAAGAGTTACTTGTAGATTCCCATGCTTGCTTGTCACTTTTCCATCGTACAGTCTCTTTGACAAAATTGAAAGTTAGAAACAATTCATGCAAATATTGTGAAATCATAAGTCAAAACAAAGTGAGTTAGATGTTTGCAAATTCCAAGAAGAGCTTAAAACCTTAAAACCATATTTTGTCAACCAAGTGGCCATCTATAGATCTAAGTCTAGATAAAATGGAAAGCAATTCACATTCTAAACTATGAAGCGAACTTGAGTAGAGTGAGGTTGTAGTTTCCGATTTGGTTTTTTCGAGCCTTGTCTTTCTTTCATCATTACCATTCAACAAATTTCATAACTTGTGCCCTTTCGACTCTTGGTGTTGAGCCCTCACATCTTACTGGTTGTGTGGGGTTAAGAGTGGGGCAAGTTCATTCACTTATCATATCATTGTATAACCAAGTTTTTACAAAACAATATGAAGTACCAAAGATTTTTTAAAGAAACAAAAGTTCAACATTACAATGTGTTTGCATTATCATATGTCAGCATTATAAAATATAAAAAAAAGAAATCATTCTGTTACCATTCACATCCATTGCATACATTATGAAAAGCATAGAAAAGTGGAAATTCTAAATATCTAGAGTACACATGTGAGATAAGCCAAAAGGAAGTCAACTCGGATACAACAGATTACCGAACCAAAAAGAAGAGTCTCTATATATCATAGTGAGTCAAGTTTGTATACAATGCCATCACGCACTAGGCATGGTCAAAACACTCTCAATGAGCCCGAAATATACAAAAAAATCATATAATGCTCGACAAAATCACAACAAAGAAATAAGAGGCCTAGTGGCCTGTCAATCCCTTTAGGATCCCTTAGATGGTGCACATCCGCATCCGGGACTCTTGCTATGGATATGAAAATGATGGGAATGAACCGAGTGGTGTGAGTGCTCGTGGTGGTGGCCACT
The DNA here is from genome assembly GCA_018340775.1 of Taxus wallichiana var. yunnanensis. Taxonomy (NCBI): domain Eukaryota; kingdom Viridiplantae; phylum Streptophyta; class Pinopsida; order Cupressales; family Taxaceae; genus Taxus; species Taxus wallichiana. The sequence continues at coordinate 2,933,435 of CM031238.1, forward strand.
GCCACTAGCGTGGTCTTACTTTGTGAGAATGGCTCCACCTCATTAGTTGCTCAATTGTCTCATACCTAGCAACTTGAGTACGAAGAGAGGTCACCACCTCTCTATCCTCCGTGATAGGTGCAAACATGTCGGTGTGTCTCCCGGCTTTGCTTGTGGCTATCTGAATCAACATTCAACTCATCTCAGATCTTCCCCGAGGGGATCAATAGGGTGTCCATGCACACTGCCGTCGAATTAGCTCTCACCACTCTTGTGCAGTTGTTGCAAGAAAAAAAAAGAATAAACAATGAGTTAGAAAATTACAAAAACAAAACAAAAAGAAATACCAACTAACAAGGTCAAGAGAAGAGTATCGACATACTCGGATCTCCTGGGCATCTAGGTAGGGTCAGTGGTTACTTGCTTCTAGCTACGGGGCCTCCCCAAAGCTAGAGGTGAGACATTGTCCCATCATGGAATCATCGGTTCTACCTCCATCTCAAGGGGGTGGTCCCTCCGTACCACTCTTAGCATATCCTGAGTGTCCTACCACTCAGGGTCACTCTCCTCCTCCTCCATGCGGGCTGCCTCACCAGTCTCACCACCTAACCCCTCTTCCCCCATCTCCTCTCCAACCGAATCCTCCTCAGTCTCATCTCCTATGTACTCCTCAGATTCGAGTCTACATCAATGGGCTCATCCTCCTCTCCACTATGAGCGAGAGTGACTACAACTGGAGTAAAGGCACTCGAGGAGCACCATCTTCCCGTTAGGTGCGGACCACATGCTTAACTATAATAGGCACACTGGAGTAACCACTGTCCATCCAGGATCTCCTCTAGGGCCCTTCTGGGCCTCCTGAATAGTCTTGTAAACTGGTACCACTGGAGGAAGCATGTCAACATAAGGGAGGCCAAACTACTAAGGAACCCAGTTGAATGGATGAATCTCAACTCTACTGCCATGTCAACTAACTATTATGTGGTAGAGAAAGCTACCACTGTAGTCACCTCTTGCCCCCATAACCCTGCCATGTCCTAGGTAGGGTGTAGAAACCATGTCTACCGTAGTCAGAGAGGCCACTAGCTGATGTGGCATCCAAAGAACCGACATCCCTATCCACCGGCAGCCTTGGCGGCTCCCGGATCCCGTACTGGTATTCCCTTCCATAAGGGGTGATGCACTCATAGACCCAACTCATAACCAACATGGGATGGCTTAGTGACTGCCCCTGTAGCTTGACTACCCTATATAGGTCATGATAGGTAGTCCCTAGAATGTATACTCCCCAGGCATATATACGGCCATGCCCCTTGATCTATGCAATAATAGGAGCCCAACAGTAAAGCAATGATGTCACCTCCCTTGTCCCCATCAATCGAGAGGACAAGATGCCCATGATGGCTTTACGAATGATAGGAATAGGAGTAGTGGCAATAGATCAGACCCTAATCCCCTTCTTCAAACTAGAAGAGATTGCTCCATCCCCTATGTATTTGGCCTAGTTAGTGATCTCAAATATGGACCTCTTTGTCTTCAACATCGAGTCTCCTCCCAAGTATCGGAAGTCCAAGAATGCGGTGTGACGTCCACCAGGGTGATGGTCTACTCACCCTCGGCACTCTAGCAACCGAAAAGTGTTTCGGTTTGCATCCTAGTAAGAAAAAAGTCACACAATGTGACTAGCAGGAGTGACATGGGGCACCCGTGCAATCCTCCAAATACCCGCCCTCTGTAGAGTGTCCATCTCATCCTGAGTCAATTGATCCAAAACCCTGGGATCCAATCACACTCCCTCTCGTGACTCCAACGGATGTACTCCTCCTTTTGCATTCACCAAAACATAGAAAAAGAGCAAGTTAGTAACATATATCAAAGGATAAGCTCACCAAAAACATGACAAAACATCAAAATCCCAAAAAAATCAAGTTAGCATGCATTTTGGTCATTCTGTTCAGAATCGCTACCCTATTTAGGTGGCAATCTTGAACCGATTTCCCAAATACGTCTTTAACCCTAGAAAATGCTCAAAAACGTAAAAAAAGACCATTTTGAATGAAATAAAAGATTGCCCCATGGGCACCCCCTAGAGACTCATTTAAGACAATAAATTTTGAAAATGATCCCCTAAGTAAAATTTTAACATTTTAACATTTTAGGTTTGAAAACGTAAAAGTGAAAAAAACCAACCTTAGAATGCGTTGGCTGATCTCCCACTCATGGAGGCATGATCACGATCTCGTAACCATCATTTTGATTGTACTCTTGTCGAAAATGGTCACTGTAGGTCCAAAGTTCCTAAATTAACAAATCAAATAAGTGCAAATGAATTGTAAAATGAGTTCATTTTGATATATATGCTATTTTGACCTCGTTTTGAGTGTATGTGTTCACAGGGCTAGAGCGTTGGCGTAGGTATATCTCTATATCCCCACACAAATGGTAAGTCCTCTTGTTGTTTTGATTTAGTGTTTATTTTTCAATATTTTATCTATCTGCACTTGAGTCTTCTTTCCCTCTTACAGGTATCAAGAGCTTGGACAATGACATTTCGACACACAGGCGTGTCAGGTATAGCTTCTAACTCCCCATTTTGGGAACACCATACTTAGACTCTACGTTTTATACCTTTTCATGGATAATATGCTTCTCATAGGGACAATATGTATGCACCCAAAATTGCACGTGCTACATCGTTGGAAAATGGTTACAAAAGTCCCCAATGATGATTCACGTCCTTTCAGAAGATGTTCGAGCTCCTAAACCCATATGTAATGTATATTTGTAGCCTAGACATCCTTACTTAGCTTTTCCATGCTTTTTCCAGCTTCCCGCTTCATTCTATGCATGTTTTGGCCTTTAGTGCGGAACGATGCCCTTCTTAGGGTAGCGGTTAAACAAACACCTGCCAGCAAAGCAACGGTCTGAGTGATTTTTCCAGATTCCATCATGCATATTTTTTAACATGCGACAATTCACTTAACTTCACTTTTAGGATGCATTTATGAACCAATTTGTCTAAAAATAGTTTTGATTGCTTGGTTCTCCTTCCCTCTTCTATTTTTGCATGTGCTTTAGCTAGTTAGAAATGCCTCTTCTTGCCTTGTGCATGAAGGAACATCGTAACTCCAATTCTTATACATTCCATGCTTGTGTTCAAGCAAAAGGGCCTAAGAATTTTGTGTATCTTGCATAGCATTGCTGCCATAATCCTGCTAGGAATTTCATAGCCAAGCTCAGATCTCTTATGTTATCTCTCTTCTATTTTCATTGAACCAAATTGCCTTCAAGCTATCATTGCTCAAAATCTTCTTCTCGATCTTTGTTCTTGCATTCCAAAACCCGTGGACTCACATGAACACACAAAGAAAGAAAGGAACAAACTAAGGGGAAAATACAAATACAATCAGATTTGCCAAAGCTCTTGCTTAATCCATGTTGGAATTACTTGTTTGTTTGCTTCATTTGTCAAATTGCCAATTTTGAATCATTAGTTTCAATTGCATATCAAATAGACTATTAAAATTGTTCATTTCAATTGATTAGGAAATTACAAGTAAGTCAAATAATTAGAAATCTTTCTTTTGACATTATCTGTGGAACTTGTGGGGAACAATAGCTCTTTTTAGAGTTATGATTTGTTCTTCACCTCTGAGGTAGGGTTTGAAGGGTTTTGATTAAATTAGGTTATTTGTTTTAGATTTAGATTCATATATTCGCATAAGTAACCGTGTACATCCGGTTGATTACTTATCTTTCATTTGTTTATTAGATTAGAACACATTGTTTAAAAACTAGAAAAGCTAAAAACATTTACTTTTGTTAGATTAGTTTGCTTTCTTTGTTTTGCTCTGATATATTGTGAAAATACCAAAAACATAGATTAGATTTCTTTTGATAGTTAGTTTGTTTTACCAAGATCATTTTAATTCATTCTGCATGACCATCAATGGTCCTCAACAAGAAAATATGTACGGTTGTGATCCTTTGGTCCCACAACCCAACGGGTCAAAATTGATAACAGACATCGATACAAGTTTACATTTGACAATCCTATGCACACCCACTACATTCTTTGAGAAAATAGAACAATGAACACTAAAACATCACTGCTAATCAAGCCTACGATTATTGGACTGCTCCTAGCAATAGGGTTTGATTATGCACATGACCATAACAGGGCCACAACCTCCATGAGTTTTCGGTTGTGATCCTTAAGTCCTACAACCTAACAGGCCTCGCTAACCAATTAGATATTGACACTGGTTTACATACATTAGTATTTAGATCATCACCACTTCCACCCGATATCATTGCACAACTTTCATTATTGAACATAGCAACCGATTAGGCTAAGACCTTCTGGACTAGACCAAAGAATCATCCATAGTCCTTGTGGCTTCATTATGCCTCTCGTTCTTACTTCCATGACCTTGTCTAGAAATCTATATGAGGCACCCGCATGTCACTTTCCGTGTGTTCAACAACCAATGAATAGAATCTCAACAGATCTCAATATTGACTAGAGTCTCCGAGCAGCTATCATATCAGATCGATCCATCATGCCACTTCAGTTAGGAGAGCATTCTTTGCCTTAGATTCATAGATCTTGTTATTGTGCATCGAAGATATAAGGCTACCTCATTAGATTATCCATCATCACAATACACACACATCTATTTCTATTCTAAAACGACTATCTCGACATGACCTCGGGATGTCGGGTGTGAAAAGAAGGTCATGTGTTGATTTTCTTTCGTACAAATTGGTGAACCCAACGTGAAGAGCTAGTCTCTAAGTGTTTCCACTTTCTTCGTCCATCCTTTATTCTGTGGGTATTCTTATACCCCCAAATATGTCAGGATACGATGAGTATGGTTGACCCATCCGGGTTTTGACATGTACAACTATCAAACATGTATACCACAACAATCACCTTCACTCTCAACATGGGTAGATAACCACTCAACTGCTCAAAATCCTCTTCTTTAGGGAACCAATGTTGGTTCCTCTATGCGTATTGAGGAACTTGACCAAATCACGTAGACTTATCCTCACGAACAATCAAGTTCAAACAACATGACTTTCACTGGGGAAGAAAGTTCATCTCCTTAGGTATTGTTTCAACAACCCATTAACATGCAATCAGACCAGCTCTCACATCTAGATGAGGAGTACTTATCACGATATGCCAGGAGTGAACAATGCTTCCAAAATATGAACCGAGCTTTCGATAAGTTGTAAGGACAAAGTGATGTTTCACTCATAAGGGAGAGACATCACATTTACTTTCATATTCATTACAATTACATATTTTCATTATGTTCATTTTCTAGCATCAATATAAGGTACAATGAGTCATTAGTGTAAATTCACGGCACCCACGGATGTTGATCAAATTTCTAGGTTGATCATACTAGCATCCAAAGTGTGATTGCACAACATTGAATCCTTTCTCCAAGTGCGGGACTTGCAAAATGAGAGAGGAATCTCCAGTTAGAGGTTGGTTCCTCAAACTCCTCGATTAGATCTGTTATTTGCACAATTGGAGGTTTGAATCCTAATCCTACTCTAAATTCCAGGAGACGAGAGATAGAAAGTGCAAAAATTGAAACTAAACTAATAGGTGATACACCAAAGGAGGAGTGGTGAACACTTCTAGTTTTGCGAGATAGACACGAGATCATGGAAAGCAACATAAACATCATGCACAAACCCATAAGATGTAATTTAAAGTCTGAAATGAAGCAAACAACACAACCAAAGGATTGAAACCGATCACGAGCACTCGTATTGTTATTTCCACTGTCAAAATCCTTGCATTACAACATCAAAAAGGTAGAAAACCTATTACAACCATCAAGAGGTCTGATACTTGCAAAAATCACTTGTTGAAGGTGAAAGAAGAAGCTTGCTATCCAAAGAAATGTTCCCCCCTAGAGAATGAGCCAAATCTGGCTATTTACAATGCATGGGTCGAGCCCAGAGAGAGAAAATGTAAAAAAACATGGGAGCCATTCCTCATTGAATGTAGATGCATTAAAATAGCATGGGCGTCCTTACAGACCCATGCCTTGACATTTTTAACCGTGCTGAAGAAGAATGCGACCCATTCTGCATTAAAACTGGTTGTTGAAACGCCGATTCTCCGGCCATTACCACGTGCGAGACGTTTCTTGATTTTCTCTCTCCAAAACTAAACTAAAATGTAAGATTGACCCCAAAATCGTGTAGAGAATTTCACCGCTTTCATTAATATAAAGAATGTGAAAATCCGAGCTCTGGATCGAAAGTTATGGCGATCCAAGATTTAGGGCAAAAACAGAGCCAAAACGGATCGGCGGAAAATATTTGAATTTTTCCCGCGCTCTGCCACTTGGATGACACGTGTCGGGCTTTGATTCGTCTGCGGGTTCATCCTCTGAAAATTCCTTTCGGGCCCTTAAACTTGGACACGTGGCACTATTTTATTGGTTCGGGCTTGAGGGGCGCATTTTTACCTTGCGCCAAACACTTAGCAACTTTTCAACCTTCTGACATGTGGCACGTTTTGATTCATCTGCGGGCCTCCTTGTCTCTTTTCAGCCATTTCACCTTTTCACATCCTGCGCGTACCTTTGTCCCAACTTTCCCGGACTGCCCGGGACAAATATCTCCGAACCGCTGAAATGGACCAACTTGCGCTAAACTGCGGTGCGATCCGCGTCCGCGGCATACCTCGCGTACCTTTGTCCCAACTGTCTCGGATTTGCCCGGACAAATATCTCAAACCGCCTTAAATGGACCGATTTGCGCCAAATCGGCCGATCCGCGTCCGCGCATACCTTTGTCCCAATCGTCCTGGATCTGCCGGACAAATATCTCGAACCGCTTGAAATGGACTGACTTGCGCCAAACCGGCCGATCCACGTCCCATGCGCACCTCTCTCCTGCACTGTCCCAAACCGCGTGAAACAAAAGACTTAGGCAATTTTTCCCTCTTTCGGCCGATTTGGCTTTTTGCGTCCCACGCGTCCCGACGTCCCAACTATCCCACAGACCGCCTGGACTAGGACTTAGCCGATTTTCTTCATTTTTTCAGCCCCAAGCTTGTACAATGAACCTCGATTTGACTCGAACCCTTGGACTCCAAAATGCCTTAACACAGTCCTGCAACCTTATTTTTTGCATTTCTTCCATTTTCTCAACCTGTTGGGATTTCTTCTTGGGTGGGGGAGTTAGAAAAAGGCCGAGGGGACCCCGAAAAACATGATTTTGGGCCTCGAATCAATCTTACTTGCTCAGGACTGAATAATCTGATGCATGTTATCAAAATTACCCTGGGGGGTGAATTTTGGATAACGAAGTCATTTAACACTCATTACTATAAGATGGATTAATTCCCTCAAGAGATGTTTTTCCCATAAGAACAAATCATTAACATTTATTAACATTGGATGGAATTACCATTGAGTTAAAGGAAAGAGATTTAAGTTTCTCTTTACTCCTTCCATGACATCATATTTGGTACTTTCTATAGTTGGAGTTGATTTCACGTGTTCATCCATAATTAACCTCTTAAGAGGTCTTAGGATCAATTTGATTCACTTTGCAATGTCCATGACCCACCATGGGGTTAATACTAGGATAAAAACAACATTTTTTTTACAAAATTCTTGCACATCATGATTATCTCTTATTCATTATTTAGAGGGATGAATAACACATAGGGTTAACACACTACTCCCAATTCATACAACACAAATTAGACGACCATGCACTTGATATTCACAACATCTAGAGCCTACCATGGGGTGAAGACTAGGTACATGGACATGCCTATTTCATATAGTTTTGTATAATCCAAAATATTTCATTTTTATTTGTCAAGGTAACACTTTTATTTGTAAGGGCTTAATGGGGTCAATTACGAGTTTTAATTCATAGGTAAAATAGTACACTTAATCCACTCGCATCATTTAGATCTCACAACAAGATCATTCATTAGTGTAATCACCCCAAACTATCTTCACAAGAACTTGGTTACCCACTAGGGTATAAAGGACAATTATGAACATATTGAACTCAAGATTATCCACAAAGTGTTTAAATATATGACACCTAGAAGTGCGGGTCCTACTCACCCTAGGTATGATAGAGTATACATATTACAATCATGCCTCATGTGAATTCACTTAGGATAAGGATTAGTCTCATAGAGGATTCCCCATATGTGGATAACTAGGTAAAGACTTGTTATAGTTCTAGAGTCTCCTCATAAGATGATAGGGGTTCAACTATCTAGTCATGGCCCAACTGAGAAGAGGAACACATAACATACTGCTTTAGAGAACTCATTTAGTTTCCTTATTTCAGGTGCTCTACTTTACGATTGGATATTTTATAATGTCACAAGGGGACTACAAAGTTTTACAAAGTATACAATTTCTCTAATGTATTTAAATCATAAAAGTAACACATAAAAATAAAATTTCATACCAATACAATGCCTATATTATATAAACTAACTTTTTCCTCCTTTCAAAGTGTACCAAAGTCACGAATATTCATAGTTCAAATTAGTTTCAATGCATATATTGATACAATAATTTTCTTCTTCTTTGAAATTAAGTTAAGGTATGGTTATATAAAATGAAAATACGTTTTTTTTTTCTAAAAATATATACAAATGACATTTCATATTCAATTTTTGACTTAATCATCATCATTCATTCATTTCTATTCTTTTGTGCTACATAAACCTTCATCAACATAGTGTCAGCACTACACTAGCATGGACCCCACCCTTCCCATCTAATTCACTATCAAAATTTGCATCAACAAAATATAAGGAGAGAGAGAGAATAAATTTTGATTTTCTACAACTTAACATTTTATAATCACATGTTTTGGGTTTTAGAGAGAGAAAATCATACATTTCCTCTAAATAAGAAACCAATTATTCAAAATACAATATGAGTGAGAAATAAAACATTAAATTTATTCCATGTGGCCTTTGGAGTTTAAACATGTTTTGAAGTTTGGGAGAGTTGTTCAATTTTAACATAGCCCTTGTTCCTCATTTTCGCTAAGCTTCAACAAGTAGTACGATAATTCATGTAAATCAAGATTATCATTCAAACATTTTCTTAAGTCTTCAAACCAATATATTCATGGTATATATTCACATTTTAAACATATCATTCATTTAACCTATCGAAAACACCATGAAGGGGGAAATGTGTCCATAGTGCCTAGTTATGTTGTTATACAATCTACCAGAGTGGCTATGGAATGGCCCTACGAAAAGGGAACAAAACATCCCAATGGAACATTTAAAACACCTGTTATCTACTATAAAGAGAATCTTGAGGGACTAACAAGACCTAAAACTGATAATTGGAGATCAAACTAGGAGTAATTTTCTTGGCTCAACTAGCTGAATTTCGTTGTTACTATTCAACAAACTAAGCCATCTTATCCACAAAACAAATGCGTAAAAACACATTTTGGTCAGTATGAGAAAATAATAATATGGAAACATATTCCTTGTATGGAAAATAAGGTTTTTTCGGTGGAAAAATGTTTCTAGATTCCATAGGCGCAATAAACGGTGCAATTCTAGAGGAGTTATGCGGTGTTGAGTAGTTTCCTTAAGCAACCAACTCTCTAAAGTGGTCTAGAAATCCACTTCAAAAATCAACTAAAAATGTTTTATTTTCATAGGTCTACTCTTTTACGCTTTGATTTTCATTTAACACGGTTGAGGGTTATTTATCATTGTGCTTATATAAGAGTTCAAAATCACATGTTTTGTCGTAATGAAATGAGTTTAAAGAGATTATAAAATGAAAATTAAACGGGTTGAGACATCTTTTCTCCTTTTAAATTGCTTTGATTTAAGAGGCGGGAAGGCATTTAACATAGTTGAGGGCTTATTTACACGCATTCATCCTACTGATAATTTTGTCACATAGTTCCAATGCTCTGTTTGACCCGATATTTATTGTAATTCATGAGGCCACATTGAAAACAAGTTCTAAGTATGTTTCATCATTTTGTGCATCTCCAACGATCATTACAAAACATAAGATGTGTTTCTTTGAGGTATTTTAAGGGAAGAATTCATGATTTAACATGCCTCCAAGATTTGTAAACACATCCTCTTTTATTTTTTAAAAATGTTTTTAATATTTTATTTATAAGATCTCTTGTTTGGTGTAGGGTAAATAATGTTGACAAAGGTTGTATACACCTAATTTTTTACTCTTTCTATTTTCATACCTGCTACTAAAAATTTCTCTTTTTCAAGTTAGAGGTCACTAATGCATTTGTTTAGGAATGAGTTCCCTAAGGGGCTTGTTCGGGGCTAGGTCACGATTATTCATGTAACCATTGGGTTAGGGATGATACATGGAGAGAGAATGGATTTTGGTCCTATTTATGTTCTTATTTTGCTCTTACCTTCTTATTTTCCTCCACATTCCTTTGACATCTTACTTGCTCATGACCACATTTCTTTTGTCTTGCATTCCCTTTGTTTTCCATGACACTTTGCACACACTCCCTCTCATTTCCCCCTAGCCGATGCCATCACTCATGGGTGATTGCATTGGTGAAATTTCAAATCCTGGCTGATGCCTTCACTGCTGCGGCGATGGCATCGGTATAAAGACCCCAAATCACATTTTCACATCATGATCATCATATCGAAATCAGATAAAAAGGAACTCACCATTAGCTTTTCTCTCTTGCCAACTTACATTTGCTCGCTTAGCTCTTGGAGTCTTTACAACTTGACTTTTGGTTTGGAGATTCTTCTTATTTAGATTGGTTTGCTTGCACTTTTGGGTCACCTATAGTGAGCTAGGAATGGATTGTTTCCCCTTGTCCACCTAAAGGTTGTTATCTCTTTGTGTATGGTCCTTTGGGAGATAGATGCATCGGCGACCCCCCTCTCCCCCAACTTGTAAGTTCTCTTACCCAATTTTTCATTTTGTATAGAATATTTTCCTACATATTTGCTATTTAATTTATGTTAGCTTAATATTTATGCACATGCTAGGTTAACATATTGTATTTCAGTTCTTTATTTCATGTTACATGCTTTACTTTGGTTAGCAAAAACTTTGCATACTTATTTTGTTCATTATCACCACCCATAGTGTCGATATCCCCATAGGGTTCCTTCCTCTTCTTCGACCTAGGGTCTTGGAAACCTTAGGTTTTCCTAGTGTAATGGTTACTTCCCTTGGGGTATGTAATTTTAGCGGTCTATTTACCCCATTTAATTTTTTATCCAATGTGTTCGGTCTTGGTGTGTCCCTTACTCGTCTCCTCGACACCTTAGTTGAATAGATGATAAGAATGCATGGTGTCTAAACACATTTTTTCCTGTCATACATCCTTGATGAACTGATGTGAATCCTCCTTTTGTACATTCGATAGAGCACAATTCGTTAAAGAACCAATTTTCATTTTTTCTTGTTTTAGCCCTTAAAATTCATAAAATCCCTCAAAATAATTTTTCTCGGATGTCCATAGGCCCCTGTATCAATTCTATACATGGTGATCTTATCATTTTTTGTAGAAACTTCATCATAGATGACTTTGGCCCATGTGAGACCCTTTTTATAAGGCTAATTGTTTCATTAGCCTATTTTTCTAAGATTCTTCTGGGTCAAATCAACACTCCATCATGAAGTATCTTGGCCTAGGGATCTCTAATTTTGATGAACAATCATTTTCGAAACTAATCTCCCAAAATCCTGTTTTCCTTTCTATTCAAATAGTTGTGTGATAGGAGCTAGGAAAAAAATAATACTCACAATAATAATGTTTCGTGATGAAGAGGAAGAAATTCATATTGAGGATATCTCTGATCTTCCACCTGAGATTCAAAATTCCTTGATAAGTTTCCTCAATACAAGGGGGAACCCGAGTCAATAATTCATAAGCATCTTCTTGATTTTATATCTAAGAAACTTGATAATAGGGTGAATAGTGGGAATGCTACTATGACAAGCTCATTTGAAAATACTTCTAGCTCTTACCCCAATAATATTATCCTCTAGATTATAGACAAAATGAGCCAGAAAAAACCACCACTACGACCCAACTCCTCCAAATGCAAACCAACATGGTTCAAATGGTTAACCGTCCTAACCCAGATTCTGGGGTACAATTCCCCCCTTTACCTAATGGACCTAATGGGGCACCTATTTCCCAACCTCCCATTCACAAAAAGGTCTTACGGGTAGTCCAACAAGAGCCTATAGCACCCTACATTGCTAGCATGGATATTGGAGGCATTGCCCCTTCTATTTCATATGATGGATCAACCGATCCCACTTTACACATTAAATCCTTTGGAAATATTTATAAAGAATGGATTAAAGTTAACTCTTACATTGCCACTAAACTTTTAGCTAAGACTCTTACTGGGGATGCCTTGGATTGGTATCACACTTTACCCCTAACTCCATTATGGAGCTAGAATCTTTGGTAACAACCTTAGTTAATGAATTCCAATATCATGATTTTCCTAAAAATTAACATCAATAATTTCATTAATCATCAAAAAATGTTGGAAAACCCTATCTACTAAAGAAGAACATAATATGTCGAACGATAGCTTATTCCAACTCTTCCTTTGAGCTCTAGAACCTTGCCTTCAATACAAGGTTAGGTATTTTCTCCTACTTCCTTGGATGAAGCTTTTGAACAAGCCAAAAGACAAGATTATCTCATGAGGGAATTTGAGAAGGCTCCTCCTAAGACTCAAACAACTAAACAAATACAAATCCTTCAAAAGTCAAAGAACAAGAATGCCATGGATGATGAAGTCTCAGATACTCTTCCTCTTATGGCTTCTTCAAATAGGAATGTCTTTAATATTGACCCAAAATTTAATAACAATAAGAACCAACCTACTTATTATCAACCATTAACCAAGGATGAGTTGAGATGACACATGCCTAAACCATTTAGTTAGATCCTTGATCCTTCTCGACCTATCCCTCAATGGCATGATGAGAACAATTTCTATTGGTGGCATGCTAATTGGGGCCATTCTCATGAAAATTTTCGTGCCCTTTGCATGGCTACCATCACATTCTTCTTAGGCCCTCAATTTAACCATGATGCCATCTCTAGAGAGCATTTGATGAAGTGGTCAAGGATCGTGATGCTCAAAAGAAAAATTATTGTCACAATGCCATCAACCAAGCTAATGAAGAACTTAAAGTATTCTCTGATCCTATGCATAATCACAATTTAGGAGAAATCTCTAAGAAATCAAAAAATGCCACAAAAACATGGTTGATCCTGACTATCCTCTTGAGAACACAATTGTCATAAATGATGTGAGGCATGTTATAACATATATAGAACCTGAATATCCTCCATCATTTCAGCCTCGGACTCATGATTCATTTATCCGTGTTTTTCAAAATCAGATTCCCAAAGATAAAATTCCATATTCTACGACATGCTATCGGCCTTTATGAAAAAATTATTACAGGGATGAAGGCGTCTGAAATTACTTCTCTAACCATAGACACCTTTGGATGGGCCGAGGGTTTGGGCATACACAAAAGAAAAATTATGAAGTATCTTTAAGCACTCCTCCTTCTGAGCCTATTTCTAGGATCCTCATCACTCTCACTTTGTTTGCTCGCTCAGTCAGCCCACGATGAGTGGGATCCCTTAGAAGCACTATCTCAAATCCTCAGTCTAGTTACCTTTTTAGAACTCATGCACATGTCACCTCACCATCATGAGAGACTTATGAATGTGTTATTTGATATGAACATCCCTTTCCCTCATACTTTGGGGAAGTCTCCTACATTCATAGTTAAGAAGAAACCATTCTGCTGTCAATGTGAGGAATTTTTCATTTGTACGGATTATACCATTGATGTTCAAACTTGAATATGTTTCCCCATAGTTGTCATGATTCCCGATGAACTCTTGTTTTAGGTAGACAATCCTCCATTTTTTTATCTCTGTACAAATTGGTCAAAACACAATCAAGAATGCCCTCATTGACGAAGGTGTCGGCACTATGTGGCCTCATTAGACTCGATCAAAACCCTTGATTACTCAATCAAAATATTAAAACCACACGTAATAATTATCGGGGTATGATCATCGACATATGCCTCCCATGGGTTGCATTTGGCTTCCCATCACTATTCCCCTAGAATCGTAAGGCGTGTGAAAGTCATGGTCTTTAACTTCCCCTATCTTATAATATCCTCTTAGGTTGAACTTGGACCCACCATATGTGTGTGGTTGCCTCTTCTGCATACCAATGTGTCAAGTTTACACATCAAGGGAAATATATAAGATTTAAGGCGATCCTAACCCTTGGAATTATGAAACTCTACAACAAAAAGGGACTTAAAAATTTCCTAACCCTTTAAGAACTATCTCCTATTCCATTATGTGAATATCAACACTTTAACTATCCTGTTGAGTCTCTTTGTGGAAATGCGGGTCATCTAAAATTGGTCGGGAGGATGACTCCTAATCTCTTGGATTCTAACAATGACGAGCTTGATGAGATTACCATTAAGATTAATAATTTTGATCTACTTGATCTTTTCATATCCCAACAACCTCCTAACTTACGACCTCGCAAGAAGGAGCCATGTATCCCTATCACCATTTCATGTACACCTCAACCTCCATAAAAACAAAAGGTTCTTCATGAAACCACCATTGATTCTTGCATAATAGACATCACTACTCTTGATTATGATGACAGTTACACCTTGGATGATCCCCCTTTGTCGAGTTATGCTCAAATTTAGGATAGAGACGTCTAAAATTACCAGAACCCTCCAAAACACATTCGATCATGATGTGAATGTCATTATTGTACAAGAAGACTCTTTACATTTGGTCGAGCCCATTCCTAGTAGATAGTTTCTGAGCCTCGACAGAAACTTCGTCAGTGTCGCCCTTTCCTCATAACTCCATTACTAGATTACATTGGATACCTCCTCATATAGAGGAAGGGGAGTGTATAATAGGCTTTGACTATGAAGCTGATGACCTCATAGATGAAGAAGTTTGAGATCCACCACATCATCCATGCTGACCCATATCAGTCACTCACATCCTCCCTTACCTCTCACCCTCACGGATCCTCGACCTTCTTGGGAAGAGCTATATTGTACATGAAATGAGGGTACATGGCATGATGTATATAATTGTAGAGCTTACAAACAACACATGAAAAATATTGAAGCTAAGGTTAGGAGAGATCAATCTCAAAAGGCTACAAAACTTACGCATAAGCTCCGTTGTATTGTTCACACCATGGATATTGCTCACACACTAATGCATCTTTGTTGAGTCATGCATAGAAGGTTCCCAGTTCTCGAGTCATCTTCTTGTGGAAATAAGCATAGATCGACTCCTCTCAAAGCCGACAACCTTCCCTTAGACCATCTAGACCACAACCTATATATGGGCCTCCACCTCACCCTGAGCCCCGCCCCACTCTTAATGATATTTAGAGTGATATCCTTGCTCATTTGGAGGACCAAATAGATGACACTTTGTTTGCCACACTATTAAGTCCATTGATAGGTAGCTATTACACAACATGCTATTGAGGACCTCATGACTCATGCCCGAAGTCATATTTTGAACCAAGTAGACGATATCATTACCGATACTCTATAATCATTCACCCCTCATGGCTAAGCATCTCCATTAGAAATACCTTGATTTCATCTTTGGCTTGAGCTCTTTCCCTTGTTTGGGCTCTTGTCCCCCCTTGGGTTTTACACACATCTTCAAACTCTCTTATCCTTTCTTGGGCTCTCTGCCCCCGCTTGGGTTTATCATCACCTCTCTTTTTCCCTAACATCTCCTACTATTAGAGTGTTGCGGTCTTGATTCCACCAATCTTGGCTTCGATTTTCCTGGCCTTTCCTAGTGGATTGTCACGGTCTTGTGCATCCTTGCTTAGGTCCTTGACCTTACTTGGATAAAATATTTCCTACCGATTCTCTTACCTAAATATCATTATTGTTCTTCCTAAGTATCATGAGTATTACCACATACATGCATGAGAAAAGAAAGGAAAGCGATAAGTAAAGCATATACATCAATAAAACCATCATAATCAAAATCATCACACACACACACACACACACTCATATATATCAAATCAATTTTATAAAAAAATAAAATCAAGGTCCATTATAGTACATCATTGTTGGTCCGAAAATGCATCACTTGGGCAGATCTGTGGATAAGCGAGCCAACGGTGTGCGGGGCATAGCCCCTCTTTGAGTCGTAAAAGCAAAACTGGTTTATTGCTATTCTACCAGCGGAATCTATCAAGAGTCTCACGATTCTACCTTCGGGGGTTTGGGATCTCATCCCGGTAGGTTTATTTCAGGCTGCGAAGAGAAAGGAATGAAAGAGAGGAGGAAGAAGGAACAGGTCCGAAGGGAGAAAAGAAATGAATTCCAAGCGAAAAGGTCGAGAAGATTTATGTTTTTGGGTTGGTAGTAAGAGATCCAAACCTACTTGCATAAATAAACAAAAATCAATACGATGATAAATAAATGACAATAAAATAGAAGTAGATCCAACAGAATAAATACACTGAGATCTAACATAAGAAAGATCTAATGTATATAACACAGTATTCGCACAAAGTCTAAATATTGTATTACTAATTTTCTTACATTACAAAAAAGCTCAAAGTCTTTTCTCCTTACTCCTATTTCTCATCTAAAAAGATATTCATCCATCCCTCAACACAACAAGTGTTGGGGTATTTATAGAAGAAGAGGAGAAGAGAAAAGCAAAAAGGAGCCAATAACTATTTACAAGATATTTACAAAATATCTAAAAGTCATGTTGACTTTTGACAACTTGATGGATGACATCATCCCATGATGCAACATGGATGATGTCATCATTTGTGCTTGACACACTTTAGACATTTCAACAAGAAAGTCGGAGAATAGAGAAAGAGAAGAAGAAGAAGAAGAAGAAGAAGAAGAAGAAGAAGCTACTTGTCATCGTCATCCTGCGGCCGAAAGGGGTTGCACACTTGATGTTGCTCGGGAGATGATATGTGGGCCCAGCACGGTATTCCAAAACTTGTTAATCATGGGCCCAAATTGATCCTGTGATGGATCCTTGTGTTCGTTGATTGCTTCGCAAGTCTCCCGCTCGCTATGAGCTTTTACGGGAGTTTAGAATAATCTTTCTCCGCCTCGATGAGGAACCCGATGAAGTCCCTACAGCGGCGAGGTTGTTGATAGATTCGATGTCAAATGTGACCTCGGCCCGTTCCTTGAGAAGCGATCTCCTTGAAGATCCGGATAGTTTCATCAGGTGATCTCATGGTAAAGGAAGGAGTGAGCAGCCACGGAGACACATGTTAAGACCACGTAGGAGTTCATATGGAATACTCTGTTGTCTTCTGAAGCCTTGATGCATTTTTCGGAAATGGTGCTTATAATCTCCCCCGATCAAAGCGTTGCTCGGGCCTGACATCCATTTATGGAAGTAGTGGGCGTCAGAAAGCCTGAAGACTCTGCTCAGGAAAGTAATAGTATCGCTGAGCTCTTCTGAGAAGTCACTGCGGTGGATGATTTGGGGCCACCGGGTTACCACCTTCTTGTTTTTCAAGTAGACTTCATTCATTAGTTGCATGCATTGGTCTTCATTGTCTTCCCAGGCCTTGATGCACTCTTCTTGGTGTGACCACAAAGTGCCGGTGGTGAGGGATGCCGAGCATTATCTCAAAATGACGGGCAGTGAGGTTTATGATTACCTCGCCCTTGCTGTTTTCGACACATCTTGTGTCCTTGTTGTAAGATTGTGCAATCACCATCATGAATTCATTGTTGACGGCACTGACGGGGATTCCTCCGGTGAAATGCAGGGCACTGCCTATTAATTTGTCCATCCACGGACTTCTTGTAACCTTCTGAGTCCTAACCCAGAATTCTTCCATGTCAATGTGACCCAACTCTGAGTCCCTGACATCCATACTGCATTCAGCCTGTGATTCGGGCATCCTGACCCTTTGATATTTGTACTTCATCTCTTCCTCTGTAAGCTTAGCCTTTCCTCTTGGTTTGGTGGGTCTCTTGCTGGATGTAGACATATGTTCTTTTGAACTCAGTTGCTGATCTGCATGAAGAAGAAGCGAGACCCAATCCAAAAAGGTTGAATTAGCCATTTGATCTTCCATTAGAATGTTAGCAGAAGAAAGAGTTAGAGATTTTAAGGCTCAGGGCGCAGGGCGCATGAAAATTGTAACTTGCGAGGCTAACGGGCTAAATAGATAGGGCGCACATTTTAAAAGGAGTCTGCGAGAGGTTAAATTGCATGCGAAAGGCGCATGGCGCATGGATGCATGTTACATATTGCATTTGATATAGGGCGCATGAGAAGCGTGTGTTACATTGGGACAGGATGCGCCCAAGGGAATATGGCGCGGCGCACGAAAAACTCACACAACATGGTGTTATTGCAATCGGGGATGCGCCTGCGCCTTTATAGCTTCATACTTAGCGCGGAAAAAACTTTTGTTGCATGGAAGCTGGGTGCGCCATGGGCGCATGGAAAAAGGATGCAACATGGATGGATGGTGCGCCATTGGGGCGCAGTTTCAGCACTTGTAGCACGCGGAAAAGGCGCGCCTTGAGGGCGCATGAGCTCATGATGCAGCAGGCCGAAAGGGTGCGCCATTGGCGCGGATTTTGCTTTTGTAACAGGGCGGGTAGATGCGCCATGGGGGCGCAACTGTTCTTAGTGTTGCAGGGGTGACAGAAGGAGAAAAACAGAAAACTAAACTCTTAAAGGGGTTTTTACATGATTCTTAGATTTCTTCTCCTCTCTTTTTTTAACATGCTCAGTGGGCAAACGAAACGGTTAAAACCAAGAGGATTACTGACCATGGTTTGAAAATGACCTTCTCCGGCGAGATCTGGAAAGAGGAAGGATAGCATGGGGGGCAGACAGCAAACGGAGGAGGCTAGGCCAACACATTTATATATAAACAACCACCCAACAAGCAAGAACCAAACCAGGAACACACCAGGAAATGAAAGCACAAAATGCACTAGAGAGAAATAACACCTCTTACCTGGATATATAGCAAAAGTTGCAGCGGGTCCACGGGATGATGAAAATGAGCGGAGCGAGAGGTGACAAGTTCGAAATGATCACGTGCTCAACAAAAGTGAAAATGACATTTGGGAGCGCACTCACATATATATATAAAAAAAAGGTCATAAATCGCCCAACCACTTTTTAAAGGCGCATGAGATTTGTTGTCGACACGGGAAGCGTGCGCCCTTTGGCGCATGAGAGTATTGACAACATGAGATAAAGCATGCCCTTTGGCGCACAAAAATCATTGTCGACATGAAGTTATGTGCGCCCTTTGGCGCACAAAATATGTGTTGCAACAAAGTTATGTACAAACACAAGTTGCATGCGCCTGCGCATGCGCAGCGCACGCGAGGAAGGTTAAACATTCTTTGGCGCATGAAAAGATGTGTTAACATGGAAAACCATGCGCGAAAGGCTTTTAAGGGCGCATCAAAGTTAGTGTTCTGAGAGGATATTTCATGCGCCCGACCAAAAAAGGCTCGAAAAGACTAAGTTCGAAAACTAGATTTCCCGGGAAGGGATTTTACAACGTTTGAACGAGGATCCTAACGAGGATCGAAACAAAATTTTCCGTATGGTTATCGGTAAAATTGCCCTTGTCAATTTTACGGGATAACAGCTGGCTCTTTCTGGGGACTATCCCTGAGCGAACTCAGGGGTAGAGAATCCCAGATCACTTGTGCCTATCCATTGGGTAGTGAGTCAAAAACAAGGGGGACCGGAGGAGGAGAACAAAAGAAACACACGACAAACCGAAAGCAAACACACGACGAAAGCAAACACACAACTTAAAACAAATTGTACAAAGAAGAGAGCAAGCTCTACTTCCTGAAGATCTTCAGATGTTGCCCGCTATAGGGAAGCGGGAGCTCAGTTCCATCCAGATATGAGAGATAGAAACTATTCTCTCCGTTGAGTTGCTTGATTTTGAAGGGCCCTCTCCATAGGGAATCAAACTTTCCATGCATGCCCTTTGGTTCTCTTCGCTTGTCCCATAAAAGGACGAGATCTCCCACTTGAAAATCCCTTTGCTTGGCTTTCTTATCGAAAAGCCTCTTAACTTGATTCTGATGTTCAGTGATCCTATCGACCACCTTCACTCTCTTTTCTTCAAGTTACGCCGATACATGATTCTCTTTTCAAGAGAACTTTGGAAAGTTTCATCTTGATAGCTCGTGCCAGCGCGAGGCGGGAAGTTCCGCAGAAATGGGAAGCTCGGCATCAATGCCATATAACACTTGAAAAGGTGACATGCCGAGAGATCTCTTGGGAGTAATACGATCCGCCCACAAAGCGTCGTATAAGGACTTGTGCCACATCCGCTGATTTGATTCCACCAGTTTTCGTATGATGGCCACCAAGTTCTTGTTGCTGGATTCCGCTTGACCATTTCCCTGAGGATAATAGTCGGATGCGTGAGCCAAGGTTATCCCATATTCATAGCAAAAACTAATAACTTCTCGTGAGGAGAAGTTAGAAGCATTATCAGCAACGATTTTGTTTGGAACGCCGAACCTGACAATGATATTTTCTTTAATGAAATTACAAACCACCTCAGAAGTGGCATGCTTGACAGGTATGGCTTCCACCCACTTGGTGAAGTAATCCGTTGCTGTAAGGACATAGCTATGTCCGGCACTCGATTGAGGATTGAGTGCGCCAATAAAATCAATTCCCCATTGCCTGAATGGTTCATTGATAATGATCGGCCTTAGGGGAAGGGCAGCCAGCTTGGGCTTGCCAACAAATTGTTGGCAGGGTTCACATTTCGCCACCCAGGTGGCTGTATCTTGAAAGAGCGTCGGCCAATAATACCTGGCTCGAATGATCTTGTGTGCAGTTACGGATGAAGAGAAATGCCCTCCACAAGCTGAATTGTGAAAACTTTCCAGTAGTTTTACTTGCTGGGGCTTGTCGACACATCGCAGGAAGATGCCATCTATCCCGCGCTTATATAAGCCATCATCCCAGATGACGTATTTAGCTGCCCTGAGCTTTATAGTGCGCTTCTCCTTTGCAGTTAGGTGCATCGGGCATTCGCCGTAGGTAAGGAAGAAAGCGATGTCGGAGTACCACTCATCACTAGTTGCAACAAATAGAACCGGGCGAGAGAATCGGGCCCTTCTTGCCGGTCTGCGCTTCTTGATGTAGTCACCCCTCTCATCGGGATTTTACGAATCTTTGTTTTCAGCCATTAGGCGACACGAGGCCCTTGCCCCTTACCGGCTTGGTTGGTTTAATATCCGAGTCATACTCACGGACCTTTGCGATCGATTTCCTCATGAAGCTTCCTAACTCTGCTTGAGTTAGAATTGATTTCACCGCCGTGTCAGGGACCAGCACCACCGTATGCGAGTTTAGAATGTAATACCTGAAATTCTTCACTGCTTTGACAATGGCAAAGGCATGCTTTTCCAGCTGAGTCATCTTTAGTTCGTGAGGCTTGAGGGGAGAACTCATGAATGCAATCGGGGACTCAATGTCTTCTGAATTCTTTTGCATTAAGATTGCAGACACAGTATGCTCAGATGCATAACTATACATGATGAAGTCCTTGGAGAAATCTGGACATACCAGGACTGGTGCATGAGCAACGGAAGCTTTTATTTCTTCAAATGACCTTTTCCCCTCTTCACTCCATCTGAAAGTTGGTGACCCCTTCATCATGTTCAATATGTGACGGGTCTTTTCAGCAAAGTCAGGAACAAAACGCCTGAGAAAGTTCACCTTTCCAAAGAAAGAATGAACACCAGTCTTGCTTGTAGGCAGAGTAAGGCTTTGAATAGCCTTAACTCTTTCAGTATCTATCTTTGTTCCTTCTTTGCTAACCACATGGCCTAGAATGACTTCCCTTAGTGACTCCAAAAGACTTTTTTTGGGTTTAGGGAAATCCCATGTTCTCGGCACTGGCCAACACTTGCTCCAATGATCACGATGATCATTTCGTTGTTTTAGAGAACACGGTTAAGTCATCTAAATAAACCACATGACTTTCCCCATCATACCTTTGAATGCGAAAGTCCATGGCCCATTGAAAAGTGGCACCGGCATTAGTTAGGCCAAAAGGCATCTGCTGTAGGCAAATGTACCCCGAGGAGTAGTGAATCTTGTTTTTAAAGCTGATCTTGGTGAAACTTCAATCGATTGTAACACGAAAAACCGTCGAGCATGGATGGCATCTCTGATCCGATTCTTTGCTTGCGAGAACTTGATCCATTATCGGAAGAGGGTAGTTGTCTTTAGTGAAGCTTGATTCAAATTTGAAAGTCTACGCAGATCGTATTTCACCGTTTTCTTGCTTGCCTTTGGCACAATATTTGCTACCCAAATACTGTGATGGATAGGGAAGATGATTCTTGCGTCTAGCATCTTATGAATTTCGGCCTGGATGGTACCTGAAATCTTGGGATTATAGTGCCTCTGCTTCTGGCGGAAGGCTTTGGCATCGTCTTTCAACGGAATATCATGTTGAACGTCCTTTGGCTTGAAGGACTTTAAATCGGCATAAGACCATGCCAATACATCCATATATTTTTTCAGCAACTTGACAAATTTTCGCTTCTCTTCAGGCGTGCAACATTTCCCAATGTTCACAAATTGCGGGTGTTCCTCGAACCTATATTGGCCGTTCGGTTTGCGGGGATGAGTCGGGATCATCCCGCCTCTTCTTTTTACAAAGCGGTCATGCACATCAAGCAGGCGTTCCCGGAAAAAACCGGGCCCTTTGGAATTTTATTTCCTTTGGTGACATATGCCATCGTTCTCCTTTGATTCATTGGTTTGATGTGGATTGATTCACGGCATGTAGAAGTGGATCCTTGAAAAATCTGATTCTTTAAAATTTTCTGCCTTCTCGAGAAAAGCAATGAGTTGATTATCATCATTGAACACTGCCAATCTTGAGAATTATGCAGCATGCTCGGGCGGAAAACCACCTCGATGGTGTACTTGTTTGTTTTCAAACACGGATGTGGGAGCATGAGAGATCTTTGAAACTTGACCCGATGAATCAGCCATGTCATTTTGGGCTCTTGGAATTGCCCCTCATTGAAAAGGCATCAAACTCTTCATGCTGTCCCATACCGCATTACGGTAGTGCACAGCCTTTCATTCTTTACTTGGTAAATCCTTTTGACTTGATTTACTGACTAGCTCGGCATCACCTTGTACTTTTAGATTTTTAATTCCTCTTTCTTTTGCGGCTTGCATCTGAGTAAGAGAGATTCATACTCGTGATATTGTTAGTGTTGAAAAACTGCAATTTGAAAGAGAGAGAATGACTTCTTCCTCGGGAGATATCAACACGACCCCAGCGCCACATCCACTAGTTGCACAGCTCCCATCGAATTGCAATGTCCAGATCTTATTAAGATCTCCTTCCTGAATGAGAACAGCCCCTGTTTTATCCGTCTCAGTAGATAAGAAGTAATTCCCCATCCCTGATGATTCAAAAAGGATTTGAGCTTTGGGGTCTTCAGAGTTGGTAACCAAGTATTTCTTTTGTGATTACGGCTCCAAAAAGTCTGCATTACGCCTTTGGTGGAATTCTAGCTTTGGACCGATCCATATGAATTTCTCCACCAACTTATTTGCAAAAACTTCTTCCCAGATATTCCATATCTTTGCCGGAATGTCGGCAACGAGGACATCATTTTACTCTTTTATCAGGAAAGCCGAAATGCAAATTGTACGCGTCTTTGATTTGGCCAACCAACGGAACTTGCTTAGTTTCAAAGAATAACATCTGCCGAAAGGCTTGGTAAAGTGAGGCCCAAGCATGGGTGACTTTTGCCGGCATGACATTATCAGAAGCCCCGGAATCAATTATGCAGTTACTCAGCTTGTGTCCATTGATCAGAGAGAGAGATAGAAAGGTTCTATCTTGCACGTGCCATGAGATGTTGAAGCTAACATTTATATGGGATTCGAAGTGGAAAGGATTCCTTTTGGGGAAACTTTGATTAGATATAACGACTTGACTTTGGATATACTTAGTTAATCTTACAAGGCTTTGTTCGGGGTTTGGTTTGAAGATACTCAGCTTCAGACATTTGGATCTTGGTCTTTTTTGCATGATCTATAATATCAAATGCGGCCAAGGGTTGCGTTGGTAAAGGAATGAGTCCCTCACCTCGCGATGATGGAATAGGATTGGTGGTCTTAGTAGGAATGTGAGAGGGCCGTGATTTGGAGGAGAGATAGGGGAAAAGATTTCTTTGTAAAAGATTTGCCGAGGGAGTTGAGTAGGAAGAGGATTACCTCTTTTAGCAATGATCGGAGCGCGTTTGACACGGCCTTCTCTGCTTGGACATGGGCAGCACTTCCACTTCTTTTCCTTGCGAGCGAGTAAAAACAGCATATATTTGCCCATTGCGTACCCACAGGTACCCTCTTCTTCATCGATTCTTCCTCATCAAATTCCATATACCCGATAGTAGAGTCGCGGTCGGTTCACCGACATCTTGATCATCTTCGCCTTGAGGCGAAGGTTCTTCATATCTTGCTCTTCTTCTTGATCTCGGCGAGCATTGGCCAGGAGGGGCCTCAGTGCCAACCAGTGGAGCAGAGTTGTAGGTAAGCGCGGTCTTTGTGAAACATTGTTAGGAATGAAATTCCTCCGCGGAATATCCGGTATGAGGAGCCCAGGAGAGGCACAGGGCCAAGCTGCTTCTTTAATGCGAAGCAAATCGTTCGCCATCTTTTGGAATCTTTGGATCGGAGCGAAGTGGTGGGCGAAGGGCCCAATTTAGGCTTGGCTGATTCCTTTTTAATTCGCGGATATTATCAGATTATCCTCTATGCGAATGGCGGCGGCTTGGCGAGAACCAGGTGGCGACTCGTTCTGAAGGAGCGAAAACTAACTTTGCTCATAGCGTTTACGAAGAAACACTTTTGATTTTCCGGCGTTGGAAGCATGGCAGCGGGGACACGGTTGATTAGTGCATTGAGCCGGGTGACAAAATCGCGCATGGTCTCATTCGCCTCCTTCTTGGTGAGTGATTCGTGATAATAATGCAAATGCATCCTCGAAGGCTTGTACCTATCTTGAAAAGCATCCATAAGGTGGCCCAGTGGTGATAGATCCGTAGGCAAATCTTTGAAACCATTCGGTGCGAGGTCCTTGTAGGGTTTCGAGAAAAAGGTGAACAGACACATCTTCGTGGGTCACATCCAAAATCTTGCATGACATGATGAATGCGAGATATGTGGGAATCCGTGCTTTGATTTCCGCTCCGTCGAATTTGGGAAAATTCTTTCGATTTCCGTGAGGAGAGCGTGAAGCTGGATGTGGTAAAGCCAAAGGACCCATCGCGTTTCCCCATGGTACCGCCATCGAAAAGCCGGAAAGAGAACACGAGTGGAAGTGTGGTTCCATTGAGTAGCGAGCACTTCTGAAAGGGATGTGGATGCTCCTGCAAAACCGACTTTTCTTCGTGAAGGTGAGACACTCTGGATGACCAAATTGGTAGCTTAGAGCTTAGTGATGAAAAACGTCGGTGTTACGCTGAAATTGTGCCTTTGAAGCGGATCGAAAGTAGGATCGACTTCTCCACGGGCTCTCTGCTGCGTAAAGGTTCACTCGCTTGAGTGTTCCTTCGGATCTGCGATGTTATGGCGCGATTTAAACTTTCTTTTTGGTTGTACTTGCTGATTTTCTGGTTTTACTGTCAAAAACCAGCAGAAGGCACTTTTCTAGATATTTAAAAACTATCCTCTTCAGAAAACCGATTGCGGTTAAATGACAAATTACAACGAGGATAAGATGGCAGGGAAGATTAGTAAGCTGATTTTCTGATCGATTTTAACTTTTTTTTTTTTTTTTTTAGAGGGTTTGAACTTTTTGCAAGCGTCAAAAACTTCGGATCTATGGCAAAATCGATTTTTCAAAAACTTCGGCGAACTAAAGATCTTTAAGCTGGACCGAGATCTATGACTCTCGAAGAAAATTTTTCAATTTGAGCACTTTTGCAAATTTTTGGATTTTTAACAAAAGTTGATTTGCAAGCAGACGCAATCTTTTGATTTTTCGATTTTTATCTTCTACCATCATAGATCATGCAGATCTATTCGATCCCAGTAGAGTCGCCAAAAGCTGTTGGTCAGAAAATCATCACTGGGCGGATCTATGGATAAACGAGCGAGCCAACGGTGTGCGGGGCTTAGCCCCTCTTTGAGTCGTGCAAAAGGCGGTTTATTGCTATTCTACCGGCGGGGAATCTATCACGAGTCTCACAGTTCTGCCTTCGGGGTTTGGGATCTCATCCCGGTAGAGTGTTTCGAGGCTGCGAAAAAAGGAATGAAAGAGGGAAAAGAAAAAAGCAGATCCGAAGGAAGAAAAGAAATGAATTCCAAAGCGAAAAGTCGGAAGATTTATGTTTTTGGGTTGGTAGTAAACAGAGCCAAACCTACTTGCATAAATAAACAAAGCAATCTTGATGAGCAAATGACGAGAAAAGTAGATATGAATCCAGCAGATTAAACACATACGAGATCTAACGTAAGGAAGATCTAATGCATATACACATGACTATTGAGCACAAAGTCTTAATATTTGTATTCTTAATTTCTTACATTACAAAAAGCTCAAAGTCTTTCTCTCCTCACTTCTATTTTCATCTAAAAATGTTCACCACAATACAACAAGTATTCCGGTATTTATAGAAGAGAGAGAAGGAAAAGGCAAAAAGGAGCCAACAAATATTTACAAAGATATTTACAAAATATCTAAAAGTCATGTTGACTTTTGACAACTTGATGGATGACATCATCCCATGATGCAACATGGATGATGTCATCATTTGTGCTGACACACTTTAGACATTTCAACAAGAAAGTCGGAGAATAGAGAGAAGAAGAAGAAGAAGAAGAAGAATCGTCATCCTGCGAAAAGGGGTTACACATTACGTCTTTGCTCGGGAGATGATATGTGGGCCCAGGCGATTCCAAAAACTTGTTAATCATGGGCCCAAATTGATCTGTGATGGATCTTGTGCCGATCATTGATTATCTCCCGCTCGTCATGAGCTTTTATTTATTCTCTCCCCTCGATGAGGAACAGATGAAGTCCTGACGGCGGGCACATTGTTGATAGATTCGATTGTTTCAAATTGACCTCGGCCCCGTTCCTTGATCTCATTGAAGATCATAGTAGTGATCTCATGGTCGAAGGAGTAGCCTCCTTCATCCATTTATGGAAGTCTTTGATTGGGCTCTCGAAAATGGTGCTGCTTATAATCCCCCCACTCGGGGAAATTGTCTCCAAGTAATCCATTTATGGAAGTAGTGGGCGTCGACCGAGACTCTTCGAAGATGTTTGAGCTCTTATGAGAAGTCACATGATTTGGGGCCACCAGGGTTACCACCTTCTTGTTTTCAAGTAGACTTCGTTCATTAGTTGCATGCATTGGTCTTCATTGTCTTCCCGGGCCTTGATGCACTCTTCTTGGCTGACGGCCACAAAGTGCCGGTGGTGAGGGATGCCGAGCATTATCTCAAAATGACGGGCAGTGAGGTTTATGACTACCTCGCCCTTGCTGTTTTCGACACATCTTGTGTCCTTGTTGTAAGATTGTGCAATCACCATCATGAATTCATTGTTGGCGGCAGCGTGATTCCTCACGGTGAAATGCGAGGGCCTTTGCCTATTAATTTGTCCATCCACGGACTTCTTGTAACCTTCTGAGTTCTAACCCAGAATTCTTCCATGTCAATGTGACCCAATTCTGAGTCTCTGACATCCATACTGCATTCAGCCTGTGATTCGGGCATCCTGACCCTTTGATATTTGTACTTCATCTCTTCCTCTGTAAGCTTAGCCTTTCCTCTTGGTTTGGTGGGTCTCTTCTTTGGATGTAGACATATGTTCTTTTGAACTTCGATTGCTTGATCTGCATGAAGAAGAAGCGAGACCCAATCAAAAAGGTTGAATTAGCCATTTGATCTTCCATTAGAATGTCGCGAAAGAAAGAGTTAGAGATTTTAAGGCTCGGGCGCGGGCGCATGAAAATGCGGCTGCGGGGCTAAATAGATAAGGCGCACGAAAAGGAGTCTTTGCATTTTATAAAGGTTAAATTGGCGCCAAAGGCGCATGGCGCATGGATACTGCATATTGCATTTGATATAGGGCGCATGAGAAGCGCGTGTTACATTGGGACAGGATGCGCCCAAGGGAATATGGCGCGGCGCACGAAAAACTCACACAACATGGTGTTATTGCAATCGGGGATGCGCCTGCGCCTTTATAGCTTCATACTTAGCGCGGAAAAAACTTTTGTTGCATGGAAGCTGGGTGCGCCATGGGCGCATGGAAAAAGGATGCAACATGGACGGATGGTGCACCATTGGGTGCGGTTTCAGCACTTAGCACGCGGAAAAAGGCGCGCTTGAGGCGCGTGAGCTCATGATGCAGCAGGCCGAAAGGGTGCGCCATTGGCGCGGATTTTGCTTTTGTAACAGGGCGGGTAGATGCGCCATGGGGCGCAACTGTTCTTAGTGTTGCAGGGGTGACAGACGCGCCAAGGAGAAAAATAGAAAACTAAACTCTTAAAGGGGTTTTACATGATTCTTAGATTTCTTCTCCTCTTTTTTTTTTAACATGCTCAGTGGGCAAACGAAACGGTTAAAACCAAGAGGATTACAACCATGGTTTCAAGAAAATGACCTTCTCCAGCAGATCTGGAAAGAGGAAGGATAGCATGGGGGGCAGACAGCAAACGGAGGAGGCTAGGCCAACACATTTATATATAAACAACCACCCAACAAGCAAGAACCAAACCAGGAACACCGAGGAAATGAAAGCACAAAAGCGCACAAGAGAAATAACACCTCTTACGGATATATAGCAAAAGTTGCAGCGGGTCCACGGGATGATGAAAACGACGGAGCGGTGCGACAAGTTGAGCGATCACGTGCTCAACAAAAGTGAAAATGACATTTGGGAGCGCACTCCATATATATATAAAAAACTGGTCATAAATCGCCCCGACCACTTTTTGAAGGCGCATGAGATTTGTTGTCGACAGGGGAGAAAGCGTGCGCCCTTTGGCATGAAAGCATTTGAAGCAGGGAGAGTGCATTTGCCAACATGAGATAAGTGCGCCTTTGGCGCACAAAAGCTATTGTCGACATGAAGATTATGTGCGCCCTTTGGCGCACAAAGAAATGGCGCAACAAAAGTTGTGTCATCAACACAAGCGCATGCGCCTTGGCGCACTGAAAGGTTAAACATTCTTTGGCGCATGAAAAGATGTGTTAACATGGAAAACCATGCGCGAAAGGCTTTTAAGGGCGCATCAAAAGCTAGTGTTCTGAGGATATTTCATGCGCCCCGACCAAAAAGGCTCGAGAAAGATTTCCTGAAGGGATTTTACAACGTTTGAGCGAGGGATCCCTAACGAGGGGATCGAAACAACATTTTCCGTATGGTTATCTAAGTTCGAAAACTAGATTTCATCTTAAAGGGATTTTACAACGTTTGAGCGAGGATCCCTAACGAGGATCGAAACAAAATTTTCCGTATGGTTAATCCCTAGTGGCATTAGGTAAGCACCTCCCACCACCACATCCTATGCTCTCTTAGCCACAGTGTGTTGTTGTCTCACCTCTCTCCATGTAGTGCTTTAGACAAGCTGCTCATTTATCTCCCACCTATGGAGTCGGCCGACGGCCTCCATTGGATCCCTTATCTGAACTCTCCACGACAATAATATCTTGTGGGTCTTGATATGTCCCACCTCTCTATCTCTGCCTCCGACCACTATCTACCTACAACTTGTACACTTCATGGTTGTAATGTTGGCACCACATCCATTATACTTCTGACATCTCACACATGTCACCATTTGTAGAGGTGGTAGTGGTGGTACCACGATAGGCTTTGGTCTCACAAAATATCTATTTACACTTTGTCTATTAGATGGGCCTCTACCCAATGTAAATAATGTCATGTCCCCTCATCAATCGCATCCAAATCCCTTACCTTGGGCCAAATGGGACACTTATGGTATTTTATTCTTGATTAAACCCTATACGCGCTAACACATCACTCGGACACATCTAAGTGCTTAACCGAGAACTTGCACGCCAAGGTACCAAGTCCCTCTTTTATGTAAACTCTGTCAAGGAGTTAGCATGCATGAACATCTATTCCATAATCATAACAACCATATCCATGAGCTTAATTTGGAAGCACACATAAATAAGTAAACACACAGTTCACATAACCACTAAGATCGATTCATGATATAGTTACGATAACAAAATGCATCGACAATCAATATCTAACCACAATTATCCGTTATATTAATCCATAATAGCTAAATACATATATATGACTATCATAATTCAGGCGCACTCATAAACCAATAAAATAACCTTACAAATCATTCACTGTCTTACATGATCCTTCAAATTGTGCAAATCAATACATATATGTACAATATATATATATATATATATATATATATATATATAGGGGTGGGGAACTTGCCCTTCACCACCCATGCATTCTCAAAATAGGTTGCATGCTAAGAATAGCCATGCACCACTACAAGATATCTATAGAAGCATGCAAGCTCTACCTATTAATAGATCATCTATAGTTAACTCTAGTTCTGATCCTATTATTAGCTCCATGCACCTGTTTGAACTACAAGTTATTTCCTCAAAATAGACTCTTCTTGATCGCTCAATCCTCCTTGCATGGTGCACACTCCAAGTTTATATTTAGCTCCACATACCAAAAAATCACTAAGTCCTCTATTTTTTCTATCCTAGTTATCACATGCACCTCCTTCCATGTTCCATGCACAAAACTCTCATCCTTCCAACTCGCTCACTAGGTATATCCTTCCGTGTGTTTATTCTCAGGACCTTCCATTTGTGTGCGAACCTCTACATACTTCGAATACTTAGCCATTTTCCCATGCCCAACATTATCCCATACTAGGCACATTGTCCGTCCTCGAGAACACTCTGTTTGATCACCCAAATAATGATGAAGAATCCTTCAAGAATCAAATAATGAAAGAAAATATTTCTAGCTTCTACTAAATAATGAAATAATCTAAGTGCTACTGTGTAAAAAGGATGGGTTCCACCCCTCTAACTCATTACTCGCTTGAAGAAAAAGGCTCACCTACAATAGCAAGAACTTCCTCAACAGTCGTATCCTCACCCTTTTCCTTCATGTTTCACCAAAGTCTCCAGCTATTTTCCCGCATCAACCAACATGTCCATCTTGCATGTTACTCAGGATAGAGTTCCTTGACTTATTCTTAATTGAGGCCCTTAGTGAATCAATTGCCTCATGTTTCTTCATCCTATGCCAAGATTCTTTCTCATTCTGCCCTATTTCCTTTGTTCTTGGCTTGGAATTATTTCAAATCTGCCTCATCTTTTGCAACAAGCAGTCCCACTACATGATCTCTATCATCACAATTGTCATAGACAACTTCTGCCATGTGAGCTCTTTACTTTCACTGATTCAATTAACTCAATGTATTGTGTTATGGTGGCTTGATTTGTTTTCTTTTACTGATCCTTCTTCCATGCCATAAATTCTTTTGCAGATTCTAATGCAAGGGTGGCTATTGAGTTGTGATTTATGTGCATTAGATCTTCCGCACAATGGAAGACAATTTCATACTTGGTTGTATCAGGAGGGTCCAAATTTGGGCACACTAGTAAGATCACATCAACTATGTATTCAACATTTTTGTAAGCCACACACATCCACCCTTTCTCATCCCTTAACTCTTGTTTCAACTACACAATAATATTTTCCTTCTCCTTTATCTCTCTGTCCCTTTCTCTTATCTCTTTATTTTTCTCCTCCAGCTCCCTCTGCATAAACCATATATTGTTGTTCTTTTCAAAATCCTAGAACCCACCTCCACCATAACTTGTTAAGCGCGTTGCATGCTTATTCATCTATTAATTCTTTGGGAATAAACTATCAAATACATCTCTCTTGAAACTTTTGACTCATGGGTATCTAGTAACGAATGGACACTCACTTTAAATTATGGCTCCTCAATATGAGATTCAAACTCCCAGATAACATCTTCCTTGTGCATGGTAACACATCCTCCTTATTGAATAATGAACAAAAAATAGTTATTCCAAAGGTATCGTGCTCTAATACCTCATGCACAGAACCTTGTTGGGATCTTCAACATACTACATTATAGGTCCTTGTGGGATGTACAATCATATCCTCTTTCCACGAACACCCTTAGGGAAACCTACAGCAAGGTTTGATTCTCCACCCATGATCCCTTCCTCTTCTTCACTCTTGACCTCTTTCACTCTGTGCCACTTCATGCTCTAGTTCGGGATCTCCGTGAGTGTGCTACCCTCTTACTTTGTAGTTGGGCTTGAGTTTTCTCGGTAACCTATGTGTTGGTCATGCCGACACCCCCTACATCCACATCCATGACATGTGCATCCTTGAAGTGCTCGCTCTACCCTCTACATCGATTCTTCGATGGTATGCACTGTGGCTTAACTTCCCTACCGACTCATCCTCACTTTCATCTTCTTCTTCTTCCTTCAGGATCTTCGTCTCCTCAGAGTCCGAGCTAGGGATTATTTTTGTTTCTTCTACACTTGGAGACCTTCCTCTTGTAGGCTACCTTCTGACATAGGTGCTTGTACCTGCCTCCTTCCACTCTGAAGTTTTCCCTACGGCGCACTTGAAATGGGAGTTTTATCTTTACTTACCCCTTCACTTCTACTGACATAAGGAGTCTCTTCACGTCCTTGTTTCTTTGGTTCACATTTTTGGGTAGAGATCCTTAGGAATACTTACATCATCCTCCATGAATGATCCATCAATAAACCAAGGCCTTAGATAAATGTATATTCTTGCTGCATCCACCAAAGCTATTGGTAATGTAACTGGTTTCAACAAATATATGCTTTCTGATACATAATTCTCTTCATAGGCATGCTTCTTGGGGTAGAAAAGTGTTCAAGCATCTCATGGTGCTCCTTATCCACTTTTCTCAGATCAAATCTCAATTTATGTTCCTTCTTAAACCTATTCACAAAGATCACAAAGTATTGCACTTGTAAAAGCAAATGAAAATTTTCACCATAGGATTTAGTTCCATCAATTAACATAAACCTCCCAATACAAAACTATTGATAAATGATGAAATAAAAAAATCCCTCAACAAGAGCGGGAAAATCAGTTGGAATTATCAACTCTGCACCAAATGTATCACGCATCTGTTTATACCATTTTTCCACATGCGCCTTGTATGCTGGTGTCACCGTATCACAAGTATACTTAGCAAACCATTTTATAGGGGAGGGATATTCTATAGGATACTCCCATATCTTGTCTTTCAGCCCATCGAGACACCCCAATCTTTGAGAACACTATCACTAGTAAGATGTTTCCAAACATAATCTTATCACCATTGCACACAACATCAATGATATCCTCTGCTATAAAGGAAGCAATATTATATATGGTTCCTTCTGATATTTTCTTGCATACATATAACCATATTTTATTCACTTGTGTCCATATTTCCTTCCCGCTTAGCTTTATGAGAAAGTGTGCAACCATCCTCATGACATGATCATTAAGCTTAACAATATCAAATGCATGCCCTCCTTTCTTGTACTCAAAATCCACTACAGTTTTCTTTACCTCAACATCATTAGCTAAGTCATCATCAAAAGAAACCCCAAAATTAATCGGAGCGGTATACTTTTTAATTAATTACATGGTAATGAGCATCAAACTACCTAAAAATATAAATAGTTCTCATGTCGCTTGACATCAACCATTGATATAACCTCTCAGGATTCCCAAAGAATGGAAGCTCATATAACTACAATAGTCCAACCTTCTTCAACAACCTCTTCACCTTGTCATCATATACCAACTTATCATCAGGGTTCTTTCCTCCGTCGGCTGAACAAGTTCTTTTTCCATGTCGTGTGCTATCAAATCTTTTCGATGGTTATAATTGCTTACGATAATGATCTTAACAAGAGATACCCATTCTTTTCCCATCAATACTCTATCTGGGTACTTCATCTCTGAGTACCATTCTTCTTGAACGTTTAACATATGGTTCAGATTTTATTTTCCCTTTCCCTTATTCTTCGGTGACATGGTTACTGCTTTTCTTGGTGCCATTTTAATCGTGTAAAATCAAAATCTTACCTTGGCCCTTGATATCCTTAGTACTCCAATTCTCAAGCCACCAACCAAAGGCACAATCTGTAATAATTATTCACTCAAAATATGTATTTCATGCCCTAATTATCAAAACCCTAAGCAAATAAATCTTATTTCCTTCAAAAACCCACTTCACTCCATCTCAAAATACGGGGTTCCCTCGATGGAACTCACTCTACTCACGATTGAGTTCTCCTTCACCATTTAGTTTGTTAGAAGCACAATGGACTGAGAGGGGGGTGAATAAGTCCTTATAAAATTTTCAAAATTAACTTTAGATCTGAAACTCAAAATACCATATGCATACAAATAAAATAATCACTTATTTAACTTTTTATGTGTGCACACCATAAACCATTAACAAAGCATATAATCATGAAAGAAAAGAAACACCATGAGAATAGAAAATATAAGTGGAAACCTTAAATGGGAAGAAAAACCATAGAAACTATATCTTATATTGATATGTTTCAAAATTTAGTGAGGCACTAACCCCACAAGGAGCATTAACCCCTAGTTTAGTAGAGCACCAACCCTACAAGGAGCACCACCCTAATTTTATAAAGCACCAACTCCACAAGGAGGCTAAAACCCCCCAAGATGATCAAACACCCACTCAACCACCTTATTATGTTTAGATATCTAATTTTTACTTCCAAAACTGATGGATACTATACGATAGAAAAGTGACATGTGAGTATGAGAATCTACAAGTAGCTCTTCTTTGTACCTAACCTCTTGAGGTCATGCTGAGACAACTAGTGGAAATGGAATATATGTGGATATAGACAAACTAGTGGGCAATCTTATATCCTCAACACACAATAAAGGGATCTACGAATCTAAGGCAAAGAAATCTCTCCTAACCTGAATTGGTGTAATGGATTGTTCAGATATAATAGCTACTCGGAGGCTCCAATCAATGTTGAGCTCTGCTAGATCCTATCTATTGGCTGTTGGATATGTGGAAAGTGACATGTAGGTGCTTCATGTATATTTCCAAATAAGGTCATGGAAAATGGTAGTGAGAGGTGTAGTGGATTTATAATAAACTATGGGTGGTTTTCTAGTCTGGCCCAAAAAATATTAGCTTGATTGGCTTCTATGTTTAATATGAAAAATTGTGTTATGATATCTGGTGGGAGTGGTGAGGATCTAAATACCAACGTGTGTAAACTGGTGTCAATACTTAACTGACTAGCAGGCCCATTGGGTTGTGGGACCTGGGGATCATAACCATGAGTTTGTGGTTGTTGTGGACCTGTTATGGTCATGTGAAGAATCAATCTCTTCTTCCAACTATCCAATAGTCATAAGCCTTTTCAGCTTCTATATTTAATATCAGGAGTTGTGTGATCTTCTCAGAATACCTTACGGGTGTTTTGGTAACTTATACACATAACCCTGTGTCTACGTGCGATGAGAAGGTCTCTGCGTTTGGTTACGAAACTAATGGATCACAACCAAATATTTGTTCTCTTTCGGGTTCTTGTATGGTCATGCGGATATCCTATCAGGACAGTCTATAGTTGGGTTGACTTGACTAGAATATGTATGCTTTGTCGTCTTCAATATTCAATTGTCTCAATTGTTCACTAATTTCTTGTTGGTTTATTTTCATTTGAAATACCTGAATCCTAAGCCCTTGATCTATATCTGTTAATGTTGTGAAGAGATTTGGCTGAGGTACTACTGGCTCAAATACGTAATCCCTAGGCTCTCTGGGTCCCATAATTGTCATGCAAGAGATGATTCAACCTTAACTGAAATGAGTAAACTAGCTATGAAATATATATCTACACTATGCTTATATTCCTTTTATTTTTGTATTTTCAATGATGCATATTTGAACGAAATTAAAAGAGCAATTATTCTAATATATTCAGATAATGGACAATTAATCTAATAACATAATTAAAACAAGCAAGTTATCCTGATATAGCTATTTGCCTATGCACTTGTGAATTTATCTTAAATATTTAAATAACTAACTAATTTAATTAAAAGACCTTGAATCTTACCTCGAGTGAGGAATAAATCACACTTCTCGAAGCTATCATTCCACACACTTCACTGGCAATCTTGAAAGTAAACTTTAAGCTGAAATAAAATGATTTGCTACTCTATTTGATATATTGTAACTACAAATTTGATAGTTCAAACATGGAGTTTTATAGAACAATGGTAAATCCAGTTGTGTCGTGAGTTGTCCCCTCAGTGTGATTTCTCCGTTCCTTTGTGTTCTCGTGAATCCAAAAAGTGTGAATGTGATAGCATCAACAAAAGAAGATACTCGAACAATGGCAGCTTTGGATATAAACCAAATACAATGCAAGTAAGAGAGGGATAGTGCAAGTGAACAGAGCTTGACTATGTGATTCCTAGTAGGATTTATTGTAGGGATACAATGTAAATATACTAAGAATTCTAGAATCTATTTCTTGTGACAAAACAACAACCTGCAACTCTAAGATTATCAAATGAACTCTAATCTAGAACTAAAACTATCTTATGCTAAGCTGACTGTGTAGGATAACAATGGAGCAAAGTGAAAGTGTGAAGATCAAATGATCTCTAAAGCAGAAAGGAGAGGCTGAGAATTCATGCAAAATCTAAACCTATTGAAACTTATGGAAGAACTTCAAAACACACTTGAATAATAATTCATAGAGGGAGAGGGGCCATTTTCTTGTAAACAAGTTGGGTATTTATAGCATTTGGATTTACCAGAGGGTAAGTTTGAATTGAACTCTTCTAATATAAACAAAGAGAAATCACTATTTACCATGGCCAAAACATAAATGCAAGCAAGAGTGGTTGAGAAATGTGGGTGAAAATTGAATTTTTACATTTGACGAGATTATCGAACGTTATGAAAAATGCACATAGGAGCTGCGTGGCGGCGGTCCTATAACTTAAAGACCAAAATGCAAGGAAAAAGGGGCAGAGGTTAGAACAAAACATGCAAAAGGTAGACAAGGCTTTTGGGATGCAAATGTACATTCGGCGAGCTTTTCTGGATTCCAAACACCTTGCGAAGAGATCTGAATCATCATTGGGGTCTCTGTAATCTCTCTCTAGTAGTACAATACCTACATTTTTGGGTACGTATAGATACCTCTTATTCAGCTCACACTTCTTCACTCAAACCCTAGGTGACCACACTTCACAAAACAAGCTCTTCCAACCCTATAACAATCATCAAACTCTTGCTCTCATGTCCTCTAATTTTTCTCAACCTGAATAAAACTTGTTTGGTATCCAAATAATTCTCAAACATCTATAATCAAACTTCACCTAGGTTGCTCCACATGCACACACACAACTAGTTCCAAAAAGCACCCAAAAACATGCTTTTATATGCTTCTCCTCATTTAAAACTTAGGCACAACCTTTTCCCTCCATTGGTTCAACCCATATATCAAGGAAACATTTAAAATTTTAAATACAATAGTCACAAGTGACCCAATTAGGTCGGCCTAGCTGAAACCCACATTATAAGTGCCAAAAATGGCTTAAACCCCATGGGCACAATCTTAAAAATGTCCTAACATTAGTGATATAATTTGTCATGACCCATGAACCATTACACATGATTAAAATATCATATTACATTCATACATGGTCACAATTAATATCAACCAATCAAATTATTTCATTTACTGGGCCTAGTTCCCTTTACAAATTTCAAAACAATTGTTTCCTACACCCTTCAACACCTTAGAAACTTCATCTGATCACAAAATCACTTATATTAAACCAAAACATACTATGTGACCACTAAAAATAAATTTTAGAACCTTGTATAACACTTCTAAGAAATTTATAAGTCATGAAACATCCTTCACTTCAAACCACAATAACATTTTCCTTCACCAGATCAACCAAAAAAATTGTTTCCAAAGGTTAACTCATAAAAACATTTATACATATAGTAAAGAACTCAAAATGGATTCATATAATTCCAAATGAATCCTTCTTCACATTATAGGTGATACGAAGCATCAAAAATCCATATCATGCTTAAAAACATCAAAATTACAACAAAACAAATTTGTCTTGAACTACTAAAAATATTCTTTCTCAAAGAATGACATGGAAACCTTATCAAATGACCTAATTATGAGGTAATACATTTATCACTGGAAATATATCTGAATCTTATTTCCAACACAACTTTAATAATTTCAAAATCCACCTGTAGCTCAAGTTATGCTCATTTTATTAGACCTGCTATTTGAGACCCCAAAACTACCCTTTGACCAGTCAACTGTTTAGACCTCAAAAACCATGAAAATACATGAACATGCCCTAAAACATTCATGTACATCAATAAAAACTCTTAATAATCATGCACCATCAATTTTGTATGTTACTCCTTTGGACCATCTTGTCCTAAAACCTTCTTCTCCAAAAACTTCTATTTTTAGGTGGGCCCACATATCACCATGACCTCAACCATACATTTATAGAAATCATGAGGATTCCTCTACAACATCCAATCATCACTTTTGATGAACCAATCAAAACTGGGTCACAATACTTCACTTTCTATCAAACTTCTCCTAGCTAGGGTTTAACTAGGGTTTTAGACCACTTTACCTTCTTAACATTCGTTCATAAAATAATGACAATCAAACAACCTCATTATTTTTGTGAAACTTCCAAATTAAACTTATAAAAATCCCTAAAATCCAAAATGTCCCATTAAAGCAAAATATTCACAACGAGCATATGAAGTTGCACTTCGAATTGGAAATGCACTAGATTTTGACCATGTCTTACAAAATCAATCATAATTGGAAAAATACACATCATGGGCACTGAAAATTTTCTGAGAGTCTACTATCATGAATCATACTTATAACATCTCTAATCATCATAATGATAACACCATAGCCAATATCTCTAGTCACTAAGACTTACCTATGCTTTGCATGTTAGATCTTCACTATAGAAGCTAGTATCAACTGAAATAATGCAATAAATGAACATGAAACCTCTATAAATGACCCAAACATACCTCATATGCCATGATATACCTTATTTTATGCTTCCATGAGCTCATATATCTCCAAACCACTCTGTCACACCTCAAAGCTAACATACCTGCTCCCAATGAGCACCTGTAACATAGAGATCTACCTATACTTGTACCATACCACTACTGAGTGCTCAAGCACCCTCAAATCATGCTAGAAATATTTTCAACATGCTTCCCAAGCATACAAGAAGCTCACATTGTCAAGCTACACCTCCTAGGTAGTGTATAGGCTTGCAAGAGCAAGCATACCTCACTGAATCTCACTGTAGCAGCTGATAAACATCTGAACCAATATGTTAGCACTAAAAAACATCATGACATCATCCTAAAACATTCAATTTGTCATTAATGTGGTTTTTCATCAATGACAACACCTATTAGGCCTACATGCCAACAATCTCCCCCTTTGTCATTGATGGAAAACACCTTGAACTTCTCCCCTTTTTACATTAATGAAAAATGCATACCTATAATACACCTTATTCACCTTCTTCAACTTCATACCTCCATGATTGGTTATAAACATCAACCAAAGGTCTCAATTTGATCCATTTTCTTGATTTTTTTCCAAAATCTAAATTTTGCCTATATTTTAGGCATGCAAGCAACAAGCTCCCCTGGAAGAAAGCACTTCAAGCATTTGAAAACCATCAATACATCATGAAAAACATAATATTCACCTTGCAAGGGGCATAAAACATCACTTTCACCTCTTAAGTATGCAAAATAAGCACATTTTCTTTTCTAGCCATATTTTAACCTTCTTAAGATCAACTACTGCAACAGGATATCTGAGCCATACAATCTCTAAAAACATGCCAAAATGTGATAAAGGATCATGGCCATCATTAATCCATCATTCTAGACAATAATCCATCAATCTCATGGCCTAAATCATGCATATCAAGGTATACTTGTTCTTCTTCATACCATATAAATAGAGTTAAGACTTTTTAGAGAAAGTTTGACAAACTTTAGTATGCCCTATATCCACAAGCATACTTTGAGCAAGAAAATCATAGCTCCCCTTGACCTCAAGACCTCTACTTTTAGCTTCTATGCACAAAAATGAGCAATTATTCTTGCTACCAAGCCTTGAAATCATGTTTGTAACTTTTGGCGGTCCCTAAAAACCATTTTAGTCTTCTAAATCATATTTGACTAATATAGGCCATTACATAACATCATTATCATGGATAAGAAGAACACACCTCAATTTCACATCTTGAAGGGTCTAGAGATCACCTATATAAATCTCATGAAGAATCACCAAAGTACTCCCCCTGTTATGATCAACTTACATACACCAAGAGCAAGATATTTTCTTACAAACTATGACAACATTTCACCACTGTTAGGACAAATCACACCTTAACTCTATCAAAAGTTCCTTTGAGAGGGAAATCACATGTCTTGAGGCACTCAAACATCTACAACTAATAGCATTAATGGTTAGATCAAACTCCCTTTTTCATTAGAAGAAAAATATTACACCTCTTATGACCATTCAACCTTATTTCATAACATACAGTGTAGCTTGTCTTAGTTGTCACATGAGGGAAAAAACCAACAATAAGGTCTAAATATGATAAAATGTCTCATGAAATCCACTACTCCATGAATATCTACTATGAAGGATGCAACCAAAGGACTGAAAACATCTTTTTTTGACCTCATTTCCAATGAATCAATACAAAAACATGAGCTACTGAAGCATGTAGGAAGTTATTTTGGATCAAAACACAATTTACAAGTCTTGACAAGCACCTAGAATTTTATCCTTTCACCACCTTATTACAAATAATGAGTATGTGAATGAATCATACCTTTCAAATGAAAATAAGCCTTTGAGAGCTTTGCATACCTATGAGACAATTCAACTCTACCTCCTAGACCTGTAGGTGACCATCTTCCTTCATGAAGCACTTAAGAAACCTTCACAAGCACATGTCACCTTCCAACAACCAACACAATTAGGATCTTCTAAGCATTCTAAGACATTTCATCAGAATGAAACCTCAAAAATATGTTAAAAATGAAGAGAATTCATCACTCATACCTCAGACATAAATCAACTCTATCACTATACTGTAGAATGCATGTTTTAAGCATAAATCAAGGTGAAACACCAACCAATATTCTTCACAACCATACATAAACATAAGAATCCTATAATACATCATTTGAGAACTCTATATATTGATAAAACATCTTGAATACCTGATCTAGTTATGAAGAAACAAAGAGA
This sequence comes from Taxus wallichiana var. yunnanensis, assembly GCA_018340775.1. Taxonomy (NCBI): domain Eukaryota; kingdom Viridiplantae; phylum Streptophyta; class Pinopsida; order Cupressales; family Taxaceae; genus Taxus; species Taxus wallichiana. The sequence continues at coordinate 2,975,045 of CM031238.1, forward strand.
TAGGGTTTTGATAGTCAAACCCTCATCACTGTGCACCACCGTAGAATCACTCCAAATATGTCAAGAAGAACTGAAGGAATACACTTTCCTGAGGCTCCAAAATTTCACATCCTCAAGCCCTATGAGTCTATATGATAAGTACCAAATTTCAAATCAAAATTCCATCAATAGATCCTTCAAAAGTGAGTTTCCATGCATACCGCTTCATGGGGACTGTGTAAACCCAGTCAAGAACATTGAACTAGCATTTTTGGCATAATTTTCTCTTATCTTCTTCAAACTAGCATTACCACCTTGCAACAACATACTTGAATTTAGTGAGTACCTTATTAAATTATATTTCATCATGAACAATCACCTTACATACCTAAGCACTCCCTTTTTCTTGCAACACACTGCTATTTTTACTACATCACTGAGATTAAACTAATAAATTAGAACTTGATCACCTTAGAACATATTAAAGGGGTCTTAGAGGACTAGACACCACATTTCAACTCATGATACAAACCTAAGACACTCAAGAACGTGACAAACATGACATGACACACATTTTGATAAGATCAACATCATTGAGATAATAAGTCTGCAAAAGACACCTAGAGATCAAAATTAACTCAATAGACATCCTTAACACATTATACCCATGAATGAATCCTTGAAAAACATGATGGAAAAAGAGCACGAGAGACACGGTATGGAGCTTCATCAATATTAACAGGACATCATAGATGAAAAACACACTTCTTGAAGTAATGCGAGATCTGATGATATCTTCACCATACACCAAAGACTCGGAGAAACAATTATACACAAAATGACATGACCAAGAGCCTTTAGAACATACTAAAGCACTTAATACTAGTCAAAGACTAAGAATACCACTATCTGAGACAGAAGAACTCAAATCCATTCACCTTATTACGTCACCACAGAGCATGACTAGTAACATACAAGGGCAACTGAGTTGAGTCAAGATGCATACTAATGGACTCAAGAACTTTATACCATAGATACACATGAAGATATTTCATACCTCAAAACCTTTGACCTTTTCTAGGAGGTAATATAACATTTCTTGCTCCCTAAAAACACACCATATACCATTTAAGGTTTATTAGAAGTTGAGATCACTCCCACCAAGATCCTCAGATACTCAAATGTGGGCTTTGAAAATGGGTTAGTGATAATGTCAACCACTTCTTCCTTGGTAGACACATGCTCTAGCTTTATACACCATTTTCTCACAAGATCTCTTAAGTAATGATATTTGATAGGAATGTGTTTTGTCTTGGAATGTAGAACTGGATTCTTTGAGACACTAATTGCACTAGTGCTATCACACAATATAGATGTAGGTCCATCATTCTTTACCTTATAATCCTCCAAAGTTTGTCTCATCCATACAACTTGTGAACAATAGTGAGCAACAAAAACATATTTAGCTTCACATGTTGAGAGGGCTACAAGAGATTATTTCTTACTTGACCATGAGACAAGGCATTTTCCAAAAAAGTATGCTCCACTAGTACTATTCCTATCATCTATGCTCCCTCCCAATCAACATCGAATAAGCCTTCAATTCAATTTTTACACTCTTAGGTTACCATAAACCATACTCAATAGTACCCTTAAGATATATAAGAATTATTTTCACTACTTGTAGATGTGATTCTCAAGGATCCTCTTGAAATCTTCCAACCAAACTGACTGCTTGACCAATATCAAGTACAAAGGCTATAACATATAGTAGGCTACCAATCATGGATATACATTCAGTTTGATTTACCTTAGGAGTTTCATCTTCCTTGCATAGTTTGCATCCTATAACCATAGGTGTGCCAATAGGTCTACATTCATCCATTTGAAACTTCTTAAGCATTTATTTGACATATTTGGATTGAGAAATGAATATACCTTTGTCATGTTGATTTACTTGAAGTCTAAGAAAGAAAGAAATTTCTCCTAACATGGACATTTCAAACTCTTTCTTCATAGCTTCTACAAAATTGTGAACCATATGATCACTACCTCCACCAAAGATGATATCATCCACATATACTACAACTATCAATAAATGATCTCCTTCACTTTTGATATACAAGTTACTATCAGCTACTCCTCTCTTGAAACCTTGTTCAATCAAATAACTATCAAGTCTCTCATACCAAGCTCTAAGGGTTTGTTGTAGACCATAAAGAGCTTTGTTTAACTTGTACACATAATCATGTTGCTCCATATAGAATTATTCATTTAGAAAACCATTCAAGAAGGTAGATTTAACATCCATTTGATAAACTTTAAATCCTTTAAAACCAACATATGCCAAGAATAATCTGATTGCTTCCATCCTAGCTACAGGTGCAAAAGTTTCATCAAATTCTATCCCTTCAACTTGAGCATAACCCTTACAAACTAATATTGCTTTGTTCCTTATTACTTCTCCATTTTCATTTAGTTTTTTCTAAACACCCATTTTGATCCAATTACATTCTTATCTTTTGGTCTAGGCAAAAGTTCCCAAGTTTTGTTCTTTTCAATTTGATATAACTCCTCATTCATAGCCTTAACCCAATGCTCATCTTTACTAGCTTCTACTACATTATTAGGTTCAAATTTTAAAATAAGAGATAGGTTCTCTTGATTTTGAAGACTTACCAATTTCCTTCTTGTAGTGACTCCAGAGTCTTTCTTGCCCAAAATTTGAGATTCAGGATGATCTCTTCTAACTTGTCTAGAAGGAGCCTTTGTGTCTTGTCTTTCTTCCTCATCATCCTCTTCTTGATTCTATTGAACAAATTCATCATCTTATTCCTTACAAACATCCTCAAAAACTCATTCATTAGCTCTAGAAAAAGACCTCACAGGTGGATGGTTGATCAAACTTATCGTGACACTTTCAACAATAGATTTCAACCTCTTATTATAACACAAATAAGATGTGCTTCTTGAGGAATAGCCCAAAAATATACCTTCATAAGATTTGGAATCAAACTTATCAAGGTTGTCTTCAATCCTCTTAATGAAGCATCTATATACAAATACTCTAAATTGATCAAAATTGGCTTGTCTTCCTTTCCATAGATCATAAGGAGTCTTGTCATTATTTACTCTTAGTTCACACCTATTAAGAATATAAACAACATTACATATTGCTTCTTTCCAATAACCATCGGTAACTTAGACTCATTAAATACATATTTCTTCTTTCCATGCACCAAAGTACATCAACATTTGCACCTTATAACATGTACCTATCCATGCCACTACTTACCTCACGTTACATTGTGCACTTACCATACATGGATTTTCCTTTGGCCTCATCCTTATTATCACCATTTTTATGACACCTTATCACCATCTTTCAGCAACCAACATCATCCGATGACACACACGCTCCTTCAATACTTAGTCCTTTGTGAATCTCAAATCTCTTCCATGCTATCTTGATTTCCTCTTACCCCACACTAATTGTATGTGCGGTCCTCTTTGCATGATCTCACATAGATAGTAATCAGCTACATGCACACAAGCGTGCTTATTACAACAAAACAAAAAACAAAATTATCAAAGCATAACAATGATGAAAGGGAACACATGTAAAAGAAATTCATTAAAGGAAAACCTAATCTAAATGGCAACATTAGCTTATTACAATCACTAAGAAGACTTATTTATAATAGGGCTTTAACCTACTTCCATATAAGTAATTAGGCAATAAAGTGCCATCCAACACCATGAATCGATAAGATCTTGATTCAAATATTTTCATTACTACAAATGGTCCCAACTAATGGACAATCAGCTTCTTAGGGTGGTGCACAAACTTTGACTCATAAAAAGAACCATATTGCCCATCTAGAACTCCTTATTCCTGATATACCTATCATGTCATGCCTTCTCTCTTGATTTTCCTATATTTTGACTCCATCGAGTAATGGCACACGCATTCATCCAACTGCATCAACTTACATATGCACTCTTCCACCACTTTTTCATCATCTAGGCCTCTCTGTGCATGTAATACGTAGAGAGGGCAACCTAAACTCAACAGGTAACACAACCTTAGTGCCAAAACCAATATGAAAAGGTGTGGCCTTATTTAACCTTTTATAGGTAGTTCTATATGCCCAAAGTACAACAAATACTTTATCATCCCAGTCCTTCTACCAACATCACAAATCTTTGTTAATGTGTGGCATAATATCTTGTTGAATGCTTCAACAATCCCATTAGCTTGTGGGTGATAGGGTGTTGTCTTGTGGTGCACCACCATGAATTTTTCTAATAAAATCCTGATGGTCTCATTCAAAAAGTGTGTGCCCCTATCACTTGTAAGACTTTATGGACATCCATACCGACTGATAATGTTATCCCATAAGATTCTTGTTGCTTAGCTATAGTGCAATCCTTCGTAGGCACTACTTCTATCCACCTTGTCAAATAATATATACAAGTTATGATGTAGCGTGCACCAGTCCTATGCGCGGGTAAGGAAATAGGACCCAAAAGTCAATCACCCACTTCTCAAATGGTTCAACGCTTGCAATAAGAAATAAAGGAATCTCATCTCTTGTTCCAGGATTTCCAAGGTGCTGAAAATGGTCACACGCCTTAACATATTATTTAACATCCTTATAGAGAGTCTATCACCATAATCCAACCATCAAAATCTTGCACGATGGCATATCAACATAATGCCCACCTACAATCCCATCCATGAGATTACACCATTATCCTATGTTCCAAACACACACCGTGTAAAACCTCATCTCGAACAAGTTTATACAAGTCTCCACCTATCAATCGTGATAGGGTGCCACACGTATTACAAAGTTGTTTCTTTTCCAAATTCTTCATCCCCTTAGGTGCTCATAGTTCAAGAACACCACAATTTCCTCAAGTTTAGTGGGTGCGTGATTCAAAATAGTTGTGCATCGACATTGTGTCCTCATGCTTTGTGCATCCTCACCGAAATTGATCTTTGATAAATGGTCAGGTCCTAAGTAACTTTTTCCTAGTTTTACCACAACTGTAAACTAAAATTCTTGAAATAGTAGGATCCACCTGCATATGCGCCCTTGTAAAATAGGCTTGTTGACCAAATAATTAAGCGCCATGTGATTTGTAAAGAATATGAAAGGTATAGCCAACAAGTATTGTGTAAAGTTGTGCAACATGTAAATCATAGATAAAACCTCGCTTAGTAGTTGTATAATTCTGTTCAGCTGGTGTTAACTTGTTGCTTGCAAAAAAATGGGGTGGTCCACTATTCCTTCCCTAGTTGGGCTAGTACCATGCCAATTTCCATCCCAGAAGCATCCACATGAACATAGAATGGTTTGTCATATGAAGGAAAGTGAAAAACGAGTGTAGAAGTGAGTCTTTCCTTGATGTCCTAAAGACAATTTGCTATGCCTCATCCCAATAAAACTTTCATTGACTCTTCAACAATTCTTCCAGGGCACGATGATCTTAACATGTCCCTTAATGAACTTTCTGTAATAACTTGTATGTCCTAATAACTAACACACCTCACTCTAATTAGTAGGCTCCTCTAAGCCCAAAATAACTGCAACCTTAGCAGGATCTACCAACAAGCCTTCTTTGCATATGATATGCCCAACAAAGGGCCAAAGGTGCTCAAAGATGCACTTTTTCTTTGTTCAAGAAGATACTCAATTACCAAGTCAACTATTTTCACAATGGTCCTTCACTAAACCATATACTGTCCAATCATCCAAATAAACTTGTAAAAACTTATGAATAAAGTCCTGAAAGGCTTGTACCATGATGCACAAAAACACTATGTTTTTCAATCCAAAAGGCATCACGGTGTATGAAAAACTTCCCCACTCGGTGGTGAAAGTGGTATTTTCCTGATCTTCCTTAGAACACACTGATGATAACCAAAAGAACCCATTTATAAGGAGTAAATCTCGTGCCCAACAACACCTTCAGTATCTCTTACGTAAAGGTGTGGGGAAATGATCAGTTACACATGAAGCATTCAAATCCATATAATCCACACAAATCCTTATCCGACCATCCTTTTTAATGCTGATGACCATGGGACTTACCCAATCAGATTCCTCAATAGGCTCAATGATACAGACTTTAACATTTTATCAAATTCTTCTTTTACTTTAACGCACATATTAGGATTCATCCTATAAGGTCTCTTCCTAATCGGACACGTGCCTTATTTAAGTTTGATTTGATTCACATCTCTCCTAATTAAGGGTGTACATATTTTAATTCATGATATCCTCTTGAAATAGACCTTGGAATTTGCGTAGGAGCTCAATAATCTTAGCAACCTCCTGCTCTGACCAATAATCACCAATAATGGCCTCCTTAGGGATGTACATTGTCCCAATGTTGACTTTATTCATTTTCATAGGTTCAAGCGATATGTGCGCTTTAGCATCAATTTGTATCCATAACCTCATGTATCGTCAATACGATTTATATCCAGTAGTATTATGCTTGTCATCTTCACCATCTATTATGCATATCAACTTACCCTTCTCTTTTTCTTCCTAGGAACGGACCATCTCTTCATCTTCATTCTCATCAAGGTCAAGGCACGCCTCTTGGTCCAATTCCCCAAACATATCTATAAGGAGTTATTCACCTTCACGATTTCTCCCATGGTAAGGAACTTTACAATCTAAGATTCATTGATCTAGGGCTTAGTTGAAAAATAATCAAAAGTATGAATCATACCTGAGGTCAACTCCTGCCAATTCATTGTTACTCTTGTTAACTTTGCATGCACATACCATGGGCGCACATAACCACCTAAGGTAGTGTAGAACATATGTACCCAGTGATGGTGGGAAGACCTCCTACCCCTTGGTCCCAGTCTCTCACACTTACGAACATGGTGCGAAGCAAAGTCCTTCCCATGAATTCACATATTTGTGAGGGTACATTACTCCTAAGAAACCTAGTAGAAGAAGGTGATTCTCACTTCTGCCACTACACAAGGTTATATTTGTGTGTAATTCACCAATCTTGTGATAGTCTGCGTAGAGTATATATAAGCATATTCCTCCTATCTCCTTTGTTTGTCCATCGGGCTTCCATGGTGCACAAGAATATGTTAGGGTTCCCTTCACCAATATACTTGAGGTACTGGCTATGACCCGAAGCTCCAAACAACACGCATCCCGACTACGCGGGTAACAATATTATTGATCTCTGTCCTACTACTTCAGATGTTATATGCACCCAATTGTCACAAGAAACACTAGTGGTGTCACTAACTAAATGAGCATCATCCCATTGTATCACTCCTTTATTAGATGGATCATTTACTTCAAGATCTCTGACTATGCGTGCGTAAATTATGTTCAAGTCTTATTCAATCAAGGGCTCAACAAAGAGAGCATCCTTTAAATTTTCAATGGTATAATGATGCACTTTTCTTTATTCTCAAAGATAATGTACCCCTTGTTGAAGTGCAAATTCACATTATTTGTATAACACCAAGGGCACCAAACAATGTTGGGAAACTATTTTCCTCCGAAAGCTCCAATACCTCAAAGTCCCCAAGTAAACTTGGCCCCTTGAATCATAATAGTAGCATCCTTTAACACCCCAATAGGGTTGGCCCTAGTTCTATTCGCCATGTACAACACATTTGTAGAAGGCTGCAATGGTGGTCCTCCCATCTGATCCCAAACATCCAATGTGAGCACATTATCTTCTGCACATGTATCTATCAAAATATTACTCAAGAGCCATCCATCTATAACCTCGTTCAATGTAATTTTTTTATCATACTCATGATTATGAGGAGGTAGATTTACATGGAAGATATTCCTTTCACGCTCATGTCCTGTGCATGGTACCTTTTCTCTCAACCATTCTCCTAGTAAGGGGATGATGTTTTCCTATCACAACATTCTACATACTTCTTTTAAATCATCCATGTATTTCTATGGAAGGTCAACCTTCTTTATTATGTCCATCACGCATGTCTTTTCCTTTTAAGCCTTGAATCTCTCCTTGTAAATTCTTGATAACATCCATGGTCTCTAGATAGAATTATTTCTGATGTTCAACATCAAGGTACTTGGCATTGATCACTTCTTTCTTTGTTATAAAAAGATTGCTTCATGGGGCCTCACGCGCGCATACTACCTCGGCACGGGTAGTGAATAATAGGGGTTGAAACTCAATCCAGTCCAACCTTTGACATCCATTGACCTCCATCAGTGTGTTGTATTTTAATCATAGCCACACCCTTATCTTTCTTATGCTACTTACTCATGTGCTCATACAAATCAAGACATTCTTTAAACTTGTGTTGTTTCCCACACCATGAGAAAATTATATTATGAGGGCATTCATGCTAATAATGATTAGGTGATCCACATGTAAAGCAAGTACCTCTAGGAAATCCTCCTCTTCTACCACCGTGACCTCAACCTTTGTATCCTCCACAAAATCCCCTATTCTAGTTATCACCATTATTGCACCCTTCATTATGTTGCTCTCCCTGATCCTTAGATCCACTTGCTACACTGGTTTGGCACACACCAGTCTCAATAGCCTCATGAATATGATCAATTATTATGTAGTTAACAATGTCATGAGTATGAAACTTGCAAATCTTACAATACATGGATACATTCTTATGGACTTGCACATTCTGCAAGAGGGATGTCTACTCGCATCATGATCTAAGTGATAGATATCATAATCCAACAACATGGTGTGTAATGATTTATGAGGACAACTATCCTTGGTATTTCCTTCCACCTCGCAATCCATACACCAAATACCACTACACATCTCATGAACTAAATTGGATGATAATTTCTACAACTATTTCACCATAGATGTAATTCGTGCTTCCAAAATGGGCTAACTCCGTTATACATGCTCTCAACTACCTCGGTGCATAGAGCTACTTCCAAATCCTCACATGTATATGTAAATGTCTTATCGAGAGAGTGCCCGTTTGAAAGGTGTAATCAAATCACCAACAAACCATTGTGCGTCTTTGGCTAGGGTGGATATCATAAGAAAAAATTAATAACAAAGTTTTAAAACGTGCATCATACTCCTTTACATTGTCATCCATAACTTGCTTAATTTCCTTCAATGCACTAATGCTTTTCTGTTCAAACTCAAGGGTGTGGAACCCATCCAAGAAAGCATCACATAACGCATTGTAATCTAAAATGGTCTGTTTTAGATCATACTTCCTATACCAAGTATGTGTGCGTGCTTGAAAAGTAGTTGTAAACTGAATTGCCTTACATTCAGGAGTTGTGATGCCTTTAGCATGACATAATATTTCACACATGTGCACATGTTCCGATGCATCCTCAATACCTCTGTATTGTGGTAGGTGAAGAGACATATCATAATAGACTTGTCGTAGCTTATGTGAACCATGCCCACCAGATCCAAAACCTGTATTACCTCTAGTATTCCCTCCACCTCCAGAACCACCAAATCCACTAGATTCCAAACCTCCAGATCCTCCTGATCAACCTCTTGTAGTGGGTACCAGACTAGAGGATGAAATAATCTATGTTCCAATCGTTATACTAAATTAAACTACCACAGTTTGTGAAGTTGTGCCACTTCCAGATGTATTACCAATGTTTTACGCACCTATGCTCTATCTTGATGATGCACCAAAAATATACCCCTAATCAGACCAATAGACAAAGATGTCTGCGCAACCATGGATGAATGTGCTATCCGATGAAATCATGTACCTAATAGAAAATGAAATCTACCTATCGCTACTATATCACCAACACTAGCCTGCTTATCAATAATTATTTCAGAACTAGAACACCAAGCACAAGGGCAAGGTTGCAGGATGGGATCGAGATGTGCCCGTGTTTCTTATGCTTTCTTTCGACACACTCTTAGCTGAATCGAAAGGAGTTCTCTACCATGCTTACCAAAATGGGGAGAACTAGATGCTTTGGCTCCATGCATTCCACGGGAGCTACAAATCCTTTACAAGATATCTCCCTTCGCAACACCATTCACTCCTCAATATCACTCTACTTTGTTAATTCCCTCTCTTGTGCTTCACTATAATTAAGCCACCTTTCTTCTCTATACATTTCTCTTTAGGTTTTCCATCTTTCACCACACTTGATCCTACCCCCATGTTCGGTGGAGGTTTAGCTAGCCACCGGTCATTCTTCCAAATCCAAATTCATAATCAAGATCTTGATCACTAAAGGGATATCATGCAAATAATATCCTCTGGGCTCACTCAATAACTGAAAATCAAAAACTTATGGATAGGAATAGGTAGAGACATTGTACTCATACGTGTAACTATGCAAAACACCACTCCACCAATGATCTACAACAAGTGTCCAAGGTTCATCGACGTCAAACAAGGTCTAATATTCTTCCGTATCCAAACCCTTGATATGTAATACCAACTCCTCATTGATGCATACAAGGATAACCACTCGAACAATTCTATAGTGAAGTAGCAAAAGAAAGACTCATAAATTTCATGATACATATTTTCTTCACCCATGCGCATGCATCAAAATCAGTCTAGAACCATATCTTTGAGTAAATTGATCCTGTTCATCAATAACCCAATCTTGAATGGTCATAGAGTCAACCAATAAGCCATCAATGTGCCTCATCCTCAAAACAACTTGAAAAGAGGTCTTGACAATGGAACAAAAATGTAGTCTTTTAATTTTGATCAAACCCTATACGCACCGACACATCACTTAAGATCAATTTGAGTGCTCACCCAAAATGTGTGAAGGTACCAGGTCCCTCTTTTATGCCAACTTTGTTAAATAGTTAGCATGCATGAACATATATTTCATAATCATAACAACCAGATCCATGAGCTTAATTTGGAAAAACACATAAATAAGTAAACATACGACTCACATAACCACTAAGATCATATTCACGATATAGTTACCCAAACATAGACATCAACAATCAATATCCAACCACAATTATCCATTATATTAATCCACAATAGTTGAATACATATATATGAATGTCATAAGTCAGGCGTGCTCATAAACTAACAACATAACCTTACAAATATTCCACTATCTTACATGATCCTTCAAATGTGAAAATCAATAAAAATATATAGGGGTGGGAACTTTCCCTTCACCGCCCATGCATTCTCAAAATAGGCTACAAGCCAAGAATAGTCACGTGTTGCTAAGATATCTATAGAAGCATGCAAAATCCACCTTTTAATAGATCATCTATAGTTAACTCTAGTTCTAATCCTATTATTAGCTCCATGTGCCTGTTTGAATTGCAAGTTCTTTCCTAAAAAATAGACTCTTCTTGATCACTCACTCCTCCTTGCATGGTACACACTCCAAGTCTATATTTAGCTCCACATACCAAAAACTCACTAATTCCTTGGTCTTTCTATCGTAGTTCTCGTGTGCACCTCCTTCCATGTTTTGTGCACAAAACTCATGTCCTTCCAACGTGCTCACCAGGTATATCCTTCGTGAGTTTATTTTGTGGACCTTCCGTGTGTGCAAACCTCTACATACTTCGAATACTTAGCCATTTTCCTATGCCCAACACCACTGATCAACATTCCCTATGTAGGGCTCCCATATGACCTCATCTAGATGTACCTTTTGTATTGGATGGTATCTTAGAAGTGCTCTCATTGTTGGACCTTGTGCCCAATGAAGTAATCTCGGGCATCGCTGTTATGACCAATGGCATCTCTGTGGGCATGTACATGGGAAATATATAATATATCCATGTTGTTAATAATATCACGAGACCTATGGTCCTTTGTGCCCTCCATCGAAACTTGTCTAAATCATGCACCGACAAAGCACCTATATAGTTGTCCCTCAACCGAATAAAGTATCCTACTAAAATACATCTTTACACATGACCACCCTATCTGATGAGATGGTTTTGTATGCCTTGTGAAACAATATGCGTGCCAAAATAATCCCCATAACCACCTATCATATAATTGGAATCTCTATAGAAAATAATAGATTTTGTCATACATTGAACATCCCCCATCATATGTCTCACTTCCTGTGGCACATACATCCAGTCGGTCCTCCTCTCTGTAGTATCCATGGTAAGATTACGATATGGGAGCCCCTCAATCGACAAACCCAATATCCTGTGCACATCCTTAAGTGTTACGGTCATATCCACTTTGTCTTTCTTTCCCACCATTGAAATGTGTTGGCCTGAGGATCCCATGCAATCAAAAACATTTGCAACAAATCTAGGCTCAATGGTATCCTAAGCATCTACATGATGCCTCCAAATCCCCATTTGTGTAGATGTGTTACCTCTACATTTATCAACTCCACAATTAAATCATTTAGCCATGATATATCAACCAATTCCCATTGATGGATCCTTCGATCTTCCTACATTCACAAATCAACAAAATCCAAGCATTAGATTCATCAAAAATCAATTTAAAATCTAAAAATCATTACATGTTTTTTCTAACATTCCTATGCCATCGACCACTAACAAAATTTCTAAATATCCACGATGCCATTGGCTCTGTTGTTTCAGAGGGCAATGGTGTCCAGATCTATATGAATGCGACTTTTAAAAAAATTAAAAAGCAAAAATCTACAAAATGACAAAGCAAAAAGAAAATCCCTCCCAAACCCACTTGTATTTTGTCCTACCCTTTCTAATGATGCAAGTTTGACTTAAAATGATACCCTAATACCTTAATAACATTACAAATTCCAAATTGTTCCTAATATACCTAGCCCATAATTAAATGCAACGACTTACATGTGGTCAAGCGCCACCGCATACTCCTCCTTGTCGGTTTGTTCCTCCTCCTCGTACTCATGCCATATTATCCCATTAATCTCCAAATTTGGAATTCCAGAGCTTAGTTCTCTTAATTATAGAAATAGTAATAAGAAAATAAAATAAAAAATCCTATATAAACCTAATCTTTACTGTTTAAATTTCACCATGATGGTCCTCATTATAGACACCTATAGTTTGATCAAAGCAATGTTATTACTAACATTGCACTAACTATTTTATTCCCTGCAAATTGATGACACTTTGTCAATTAGGATTTTTTTCCCTTAAATTCCTCTTAATTGACCATTATACGTTGATTAAGCCTATTATCTTGCTGTTGACTAATACATCTTCTTATTAGCTAACTCCCACTTCCATCACTTCCAAAATCTAACAAAACCCCCTCCCGATGCTCTCAAAAAGCTACCTAGGTCTATTTGGGACCCCTAATTAATCCCAAAAGATTAATTAGCCTCTAAAACTAGTCAAATCTTGCTTTGAATTGCTAAAAGTGCTTTTTGGACTTACATTTTGTCCCACATGCACCAAAATCATTTCATTCTTGGAATTGGAAACCTATAAATAGAATCCTCCTCCCTATCTCTAAGAACACTTCTCCTCCTCTAGCATAAACTATAGGAAATTAGGATTAAATCATTTCTTCATTTGTATTGAGCTATTATCTTCACCATTGCATCCATTAAACCAATATTTGAGTAATATGGAGAGAACCATATGGCCTTGTAGCCATTAATGGTGAGACTTCATTCTTGAAAGCTTGAGAACCATATCAAACAATCACATTTGATTGCTAGGATCTTCATAGGTTCATGTTTTATTATCATTTAAATAGTAGAGAGTAACTTAGACATGTTAGTTTTGATGCTTTTTCAAATTTATATTGCATTGTTAAAGAAGTAGCTCTCTTTAAGCTCTTATCTTGATGATTCTTGTTAGGTTAGCTAGGCTTTGAAACTTCTTATGTGTTTTAGTTTCATTTCTTAAGATTTCTAATCTTTACATGAATACATCAATATTTAAATACCCTTCATTTTAGCTCCCGATCCCCAAAAATATGCTTCTAGTTGCGTTGGGATCGTGATATTCTCTCATTATTTTTGACATATTACACGCCCTATTCCGCTCCTTAGCCAAAAATCACGTTTTTCAACCCTTTATTTGTAATCTCTGAATCTTGACATCCATCCCATGGGCCCATAGCTAGGTGATTTATGTCTTATTTTACTGATGATCCTCTAGTGTTTCCTTTCATTTTTTCTTCTCCAGGGTTCTAACAACATGGATTGTGCCCATATGTGGTAGGATAACCGACACTATCAGGTACGCATTGGTGGGTATATTTCATTTCAACTAGTCCTTTATTTACTTTCAACATCTACTTTTGATTTTGGTGTTATGTATCGTTCTTTCCACTGACTACCCCATGTTTCGCTATTACGACATGCGTAATCAACGGATGGGGCATATGTATACACCTAATTTTTACATTTTTTATTTTCATACCTGTTACTAACAATTTATCTTTTCAGGTTAGAGGTCGCTAATGCATTTATTTATGGGAATGAGTTCCTTAAAGGTCTCATTCCGGGATAGGGGTATGGTTATTCACATAACCATTGGGTTAGGGATGATACATGGAGAGAGAATGAATTTTGGTCCTATTTATGTTCTTCTTTTACTCTTACCTTCTTATTTTCCTCCACATTCCTTCAACATCTTACTTGCTCATGACCACATTTATTTTTTCTTGCATTCCCTTTGTTTTCCATGACACTTTGCACACACTCCCTCTCATTTCCCTCCTTGGTTGACGCCTTCACCCGTGGGTGATTACATCGATACAATTTTGAATCCCTGTCTGATGCCTTCACCCATAGGTGATGACATAGATATAAATATACCAACTCACATTTTCACATCATGATCATCATATTAGATCAAAAATAAACTCACCATTAGCTTTTCTCTCTTGCGCCAACTTACATATGCTCACTTAGCTCTTGGATTTCTTGCATCTTGAATCTTGGATTAGAGATTATTCTTATTTGGATTGGTTTTCTTGCACTTTGGGTCACCTATAGTGAGCTAGGATTGGATTGTTTCCCCTTATCCACCCAAAAGCTATTCTCTCTTTGTGTATGGTCCTTTGGGAGATAGATGCATCAAGAACCGCCCCAATAGGTAAGTGCTCTAACCTGACTTGTCATTTTGTATAGAGTAGTCTCCTACATATTTTCTATTTACTTTATGTTAGCTTAGTATTTTATGCACATGTTAGGTTAGCATATTGTATTTTAGTTCTTTATTTCATGTTACATGCTTTACTTCAGTTAGCATAAACTTTGCATGCTTATTTTGTTTATCACCACCCATAATGTTGATACCTCCATAGGGTTCCTTCCTCTTCTTTGACCTAGGGCCTTGGAAACCTTAGGTTATCCTAGTGTAAGGGTTACTTCCCTTGGGGTATGCAATCTTAGTGGTCCTTGTACCCCCTTTAATTATATATGTTGTGTGCCGGTATTGGTGTGTCCCTTACTCATTTCCTCGATACCCTAGTTAAATGGATGATAAGAGTACACGGTGTCTAGACACATTTTTTCCCACCATACAAATGTGGATGATTAGGTTAGTATGAACCAAAACCAAACATTTTTCTTAAAAATAACTCCCATTTTTTTCCTTTCTAGGCACTTTGGAAGATGCCTAAACTAGATCATAGCTCTTAAATTTGAATAGGAGGGATTATGATAAAAATGAGAACAAATCGAGAATAATACAAATGTGGCATTTGAATGGTGGGGAGGTATATGTGCCATTTGCATTTTCAAGAGAGGTTTTAAGGCCTTTTTAACAAACAAAATTTGTGCATATCCAATAATAATCATTCTCCATGAACCCACATTTTATAAAAGCATTTTTCCAAACCAATCACGTGCGTTGAAAATGTTTGACATTTTACATATATATGTGCCAATGTATTTTCAACTAGCACATGCCTGCAACAAATTGAAATGCACCTGACCTTCTATTCTTTCCCCTTGTTGGATGCCATGTGACCACGATATGGACTTCAAAAACTATTGCAATCATGTGTGAGGCATTGACATTGTATGACATGCATTAGGTTAAATAGTCCATGTGCCTTGGGATTCTAAATACATTTCTACCAAAACCATAACATATAAAATAAAATCCCTATTCCATTATGATTTTATGGGTGTCAAT
>CM031238.1:2991206-3036485 GCA_018340775.1 Taxus wallichiana var. yunnanensis
AATATGTTAGTTTCTCATGTAGAATTTTCACGTGGCAATGAGCATCTCAAAGTTCAATTCAAGCTAGGATTCTCCATTTTTAAGAAATCGATAGGACTAAAATACAACATCTTTAAAAATACTTCAATTTATGACCTGATATTTTGTCCACACATCTGAAAAAACATGCCAAAAATATTCCAATGGTCACATTTGTAAATTGGTAATGAAAAATGATCAACCTACCTCATTAGGCCATGCTTTCTTCACCTTGTTTGGTCTTCATGCTAGAAGCTGACCTTCATACCTTTGTTCATGCACTCTAAACCACATTCTCATGCTCAAACAATGTCAACATACATCTATCCATTAATCTCACAAGATACCATGTACATACCTTCACAAGAACATATTTGTCTTCACATTGTCTTCAAATTATCTCTCTTTTACTCAAAATGACCTTACAAACAACTACATCCACCATGCAGACCTTGACATCAATGAAAACTCACAAAATATCTCCACATCATCATTTGGCATCAATAAGAAACATTATTTGCCTAAAAACAACATGCTCTACAAGTAACTCCTTAGACATCAATGACAACTCTTCAACAATATCACCCTTTGTCATTCATGAAAAACATAATGATGGAAAACATACTACAAACTGAAATCACTTCAAAAAGATACTTAATTTTCATATGATCATTCTCCCCATTCGAGATAATTCTTCCTCAAAATGGTACTTATTTCTACCATCTACTTGATCTTTGCCTTTTGAAATTGTTGACAAAGGAGACCTACAACTTCTTGACTCTCTTCCTTTGTAATCAAAATTAGATCTTACCATGCTTGTAAATATCACCCAACTGAGCATGACATGATCCCCTTAATGCATACTCTCTTAAGATTAACTCAAAACAACTCACCTTTGACATGACAAATCACACTACTCAACACATGACTATTACCAATGTAACTTCTCATCTCATGACAATATCAGTTACCATATTCTTGACAAAAATTCAAACCTACACTACATCTTCAACACAAATTAGGATCAACCAATTACTACCAATTTATTATAAAAAATGAACAACTATTTGCTTACCTTTCATGTACCAACAACACCTCTAGCTCCTTCTAAATGTCTTCAACTTGTGTTCATGACTTTGTATATATTCTTGAATCAACTCACCTACTTATGGATACTAATGAAATCTATGATTAGCTCCCCTTAGTTCTTGACTCCTTCAATGAATTTTGACTGATACCAATTGAGATTTTACAATCCTCACTTACTTTCTCTTGACACAGTTAATACATGCTTTCTCAAAACAGGGACAAGGGATTCATTCTTTGCCTCATAGTATATACTCAACTAGTGTACCTCAAACCTTTTATAATGAACTCACCAATAAAATATTTTTACATACGTGTAATCATCAACTCACATAACCAATAATATCCACCTATTTCCATACTCTCCTCTTGAGCCACATAAAGAATAAAAATCCCTTCATTCAACTAGATCATTCATGTAACCAAGACTATTGTTCCAAGGGAACAATCTACACCACCATGTTATAAAAAGGATCATTCGTGCACTATTAAAATGATATCTTAGATCAATCTACCTTATTCATTATTTCATATGACACCATAACACAAACCTCATCATTACACTTACCTTGAATCATATTGTCAACCGGAACTATACATACATTCCTCTATCATAACTATCTTCTTAAAGATATGCCAATTGGGATAATACACCATATGCCATGACCCACAATTCACAAGAAACACTCAACTTCTACATGTTAAAACATCAAAGAATGGTCTACAATAATTCTTCATGCTTCATGATTTCACTTTTCATACCCATATTTCGACCTTCAAACTCGAAACACTCTACCCTCTCCTATATTTTTCAACTTCATGATCATGACCCAAACATAACTCTTATGGAAACATTTAGGTATTCATATCATGAATATCCATATAGGCTCAATGGCTCAAAATAATATTAGTCTTACACACCAATATCCTATTATCATGTGTCACGATCGTAAATTAGGCCTCAAAACACAACCTTAAGCTCAAACAGTCTACCTACTTGTTGGGTCTTCACATACCTATTTTGATGTTCATCAACTTTGAAACGTATCTCCATGAATTTGAATGGTATGATCAAGTCATCATAAAAATACTTGTAACTTATCTCTAAATACACCTTTCTTTTCTCTATAACTGGTTGTAAAAATAGATCACTCCTCTATCATGTAGATCATGAGATTCTTCTTTTCCATATCACCTACATACCTTGAGCTCTTCACCTTGGATTCCTTCATCTTTCTTTGCTACCAAGTGACTGTTTCAAAACTTAAAATATAAAGTTACTTTTTTAGAAGAACAATGGACTAAGAGGGGGTGAATCAGTCCTAAAAAATTTAAATTCATTTACTATCACATGCATTCATCATTTCATTCATCCATTTAACATTCATAACCATATGTGCACATTAGGTGTGTATTAAGCATTCACAACAACATGAAACAAAGAATAATGCACATGAACACCATATATAAGTGGGAAACCCTCAAGGGGAAAAAACCC
Organism: Taxus wallichiana var. yunnanensis; assembly: GCA_018340775.1. Classification (NCBI taxonomy): domain Eukaryota; kingdom Viridiplantae; phylum Streptophyta; class Pinopsida; order Cupressales; family Taxaceae; genus Taxus; species Taxus wallichiana. The sequence continues at coordinate 2,993,809 of CM031238.1, forward strand.
CATTAAAATTCTAATTATATTACACAAAGAAAGGAAATATAGTGAAACAAAAACTTCACAAGGAGCACCAACCCCTAATTTATTAGAGCACCAACCCTACAAGGAGCGCCAACCCATAATTTAGTAAATCACCCACTCCAAAAGAAGGCTATAACCCCTAATATTATCAAGAACAAACTCAACCACATGTATATGAAGATCTCTAATTTGTGTTGCTAACATAATTGTGAAGATCACAATTTAATCTCACACATACACCTTCAAATCCTCATTCCTTGACTCATTATATATCTCACTTTCATGACTTGTCTTGGCTTCAATCATTTGTACAAATTCTCTCATCATTACTCAACCTATGAAAAACATATTCATATCTTATTTAATGAATTAGAATCTCCTTCACTCTCTTAATCAGGTTGCATTTTTCCCTCTCAAAGGACTAGTTCAAAAATGAACTCAAAACAACACTTTTATATGCATTTCTTCTTTAAAACACAAGGGATGTCTATCATTAACATTTATCTCGACCATTAAAACATTAAAATATAACCACACACTAATAAAAATTCATCAAGATGACCCATATAGGTCGTTCATGCCCAAATGCACTCAATAAGCCCAAAAACAACTCAAAACCCCATCACCTAGATGGACTAAAATAAAAAACACCATAACCATGCTTTGTAAAGCTTCCAAATTCCTCATAAATGTTAAATATAACATATCAACATCATACATGGTCATTCATTATTTTGAACCAATTAAATTATTCATAACACGACCAAGAAGGCTCATATCCTTCACCAAACAACTATTTCCAGGACCCTATCTTCACCTTTGGAGCTCAAGCATACACAAAAACATATCAACTATGGAATGTAAAGACTAATTGGAATCCTTAGGAATTTTATCTCACATACATGCATGTTAGAGCTCATTAAACATCCATATGTGAAAACCACACCTACTTTCCTCTTCACTAAATCAAGCTTCCCATAAAGTAGTTTTACAAACTCAACTAGTTTTCACCCTTTACTCACTTCACTTACAATACCTCCAAATTCCTTAAATAGGAAAAAAATTTCATCCCTCTTCACTCTCCAACTAATATAAATCATCAACTCATTCATCTCATGCCTCATTTACCTCATTCTTTTAGCCTAAGAGGAAACATGTCACGAAAACCAAACAACCTTCTTTCTCACAAACTGAGCTTAGTGACCTATCAAATCACCTCATCATGTAACAAAAATATACCCCTAAAAATATCACTTAATATTATTTCCATAATATCTTACTTTTCCTTCCAACTCCAAGTGGAAGGCCTTCAACCAAGTCCATCTTTACAAATTGAATATTTAGCCTTCTACTACTCAAGAACCAAGCTTAAACTCAACTTGCTCGATCACCTAAAAATGACTTCCACACTTGACAAAATCATGAAAAACCATTATACATAATGTCTAAGAACTCAGAAACCTTCAAAAATCATGAAAAACTCATAAATATCACTTTACCTCATGAAGCCACTTAACACCCTCATGAACCGAGCATCCTCTAGATTTGACTTTAAAATATCATGCCATAAATTCTTCATACCATATCAAAATACAAGTTTGATATACCATTATAAATATATCTAAACCATGATCATAAAAAAACTTTAATGGAGTCTTAAATCCACCTATAGCTTATGTAATTCCAATTTTACCACAAGCTACTCCAAACTACCTAAAAACTAGTCTTCATAAATAGGGCACACTTTTCCATTTATAAGCTCAACCATGATCTTAAACTATCATTTACATCTAAAAAAACTCCAAGGATAAAAATAATGTTAATTTATTCATCACCTTCTTTAGATAAATTTTCCACAAACTGAAGATCTTTGTCAAAAAGCATTTTCGAGGGACTCACATACTGTCACAAGCACTATCTTACATTTCTAGAAATATAGAGTATTCCTCTACATCATCCAATCATCACTTTAGAAATAGGAATCAAAACACTCTTAGTATACACACTTTCTCCTAAGTTAATTTTAGTTAGGATTTAGCTAGGGTTTCAAAGTAACTTATCTTCTTAACAATCATTCATAAAAATATGGCGATCAAACCACCTAATTATTTTTTAAATCTCATAAATGACCTAAAAATATATGAAAAATATCTTAGGTACCCATGCAAAAGTACACGACTCACAACGAGTATCGAGAAGGTCACCTTTTTCTTCAAAAACACACAATAAATTACCCTATTTTTCCATAAAACTCGCATATCTTCAAAAATATTCTTCACTTTGACCTGAAACTTTTCATGAAGCATCATGAAAATATCCTCTAACTTTCCATACTCACCATCTATTCCAAATATGCATGGAATTCTCTATCCATTAAGACTTACCTATGTCAACTTGTATGTTTCCACCTTGCTTCCTAAGGACCTCATACAAGCATTGTACTTCTAAAATCTGACCAAAAACTCACCATAAACTTCATATACATTGCCACCATTATTATAACATGCTCCACAATGGCTAATTCACTCAAAATATCATGCCTCCATCTCATTTTACATGCTCTAGGGCTAGGAATAGGCTTGGAATGACCTTACTCAACCATGATACCTCATGAAATGACTATGTCGACTTCTTAAAGACACATTAACACCTTTAACACACCTATATGACCATGAGTGATCTCATGAAAACATCCAACCACCTTGGAAGGACTCAAACCATGACTATACTCACTAGACCATGCACTAGACCTCATAGAACATCACCAAACTTTCCACTACCAATCAACCTTCATACTTGGCATCTAATTAACACCTCATGGAGACTCACATGACCTCATGACACCATTTTCCATAAATGGGGTTGACATCAATGACAACACAAACACACAATGGCCAATAATCTCCCCCTTTGTCATTGATGGCAACCACCTTCAGAAACATTGATGGAAACCAACAAGACCAACACCTACATGACCTATTTTCCATGTTTTTGATTCTTCTCTACCCCTTTGAAATATATTAAAAGGATACAATGATGACATTATATTGAAAATGATATCACAAGACTAGACACAATGGAAAATAATGTAAAAACTGACTTAATTTCCCAAATAGCTCCCCTGGACTAAACTCTCTTTCTTCTGACCTCAACAACAAAAAATTGATCCAATAGAGTTGTAATATCCCCAAAAAGCTCCCCATGAAATGATACTTTTCAAAATTTGTCTCCATCTCACCAAGTACATCTCTCTCTCTATACCTTATTCAAGCACAAAACACAAATTTTGCCTTCAAGGAAAATAAACATCATTTAGGACCATGTGCTATAAACCTCATCTTCGAGTACCTTTGAGACCAACTACTCCAAGCTCTATAAGACAACATACCTCATGAAACTCCTTCTCATCACTCCCTCTCTGGGTTCACTAAAAATTCAAATATTGAACTTCTTACCTTGTTTCTCAGCCATGAGGTTGACTCAATCATGTTCACATAGTCCTGAAGTAAATTCTCGGTCTTCTTTTTCCTTCTTAGCATAATATAAAAAAATTTGAGTCATTAATTTGCTTCAAAATATATTATGCAATGCAAACACCTTTTAATTCGACATACAAACCTCATATATCCCTTATACACCTGAATGAAGTGACAAAGGAATATCCCCTTTACTTGAATGCCTTTATAGACACTGTAGGATGCTTTCTCAATCTTTCATAACCCTTTATGATATGACAATGTACTCTTCAACATAAATTTGACCTACAACCATGATTCCCTCTGCCATACTGGTTTCTTTGACACAATAAACTCACCTTAGAGGTTAAAATCAATAATCACTACCTTAAGACACCACTTCAGCCTGTAGTATGTTATAATTGGGCTTCATCATGTTCCAATGCCTTGAGTAACATTGTGATACTTCTTAATATGTATACACCAACTAAAGTGGAAAAATATATCATCTTTACCTTATTCAACTAATTTTGATGATCCTTACCTCATGTACTCATACAAACATTTCTTATCCTTTCATATTTGAGATGAAATATGCACAGATCTTTGACCCACTAATATAGTGTCAATATGCCCTTTCAAATGTTGTGTCTTGTCCAAAAGATGAACCTCGGGCTTATATCTTAGCTTTAAACTTCCACACAAACCTTATGGTCTTGTAACATGATGCATAACCTCATTATACTTGCAAATCACCAAATACACACATGACCCTATCAAAGACACCATTACAGGCCTAAATAACCACCTACAGATCAGAATCATGACATTTTTCTCTCTTGCATAGTCTCGAACCACCTGTAAGCATGCATACATATTCCTGCGCTCCTGAATATTACCTTCTTACACTATAACTTTCTCAAAATAGATTCAAAAGATAATACTTCAACATTTGATCCCTTGAAAATACAAGGTATGTCGGGAGAAGACCTTTTTAAAACTCAATCACATAGTTTTGTGGATAACTCTTGACTTGTAGTCTTTTGATTGAGACCATCATAGATATTTATGACCTTGATACAACTTTTTTCATCAACAATATACCTCATTATCATCATAAATTGATGTCACACATGGTTTATTTGCATGAAAACAGAGACCTCTTTCACAAATTTCTAACTCTATCATACACCAAATACCCTTTCACTATAGAGCATATCACAAAATCCTTCATCTTGTAGACACCTTGTACATGAGATTTTTCAAGTATCAAAACATACCTCTTAGGTATTCAATAAGCCTTCACATGTCTTAGTTTCAATGAGTTTGTACAAGTTCCATAGCTTCTTTATCAGTCTTTAACTTTCAATTCAGGCTAATATAGTCCTCTGAAAAACATGTTATTACTTCATATCCCTATATGTACTCACAAATCCTCCATTATAGACTTAATACCCTACTTTCTTCATGATTTTATCTCTAAATAGACAACTTGATATGCAAAAATTCATCATTGATTGATTGTCACAAATCATGCTTTATCACAACCTCATATACCTTCTAAATGCATGAATATGTTCTCTCGGACCTTAAATACACTTAGTTACATTTGTAGATCTTGTAGTTGTTTTTATGCACACATGTACCTTGTTCTTTCCAAACTCCGATTAGAAGGTTTTCCATGCATATATTTCAATATAATATGTTGTCGAAAAAACTATGAGCACATTAGGATACCCATTTGATCCTTTTATCTTTATTCCAAGTTTCAACCTTCCTTATTTAAATAAAAATACTTCAAATCTTATTGTCTTAGATTCACTTATTAGGTCATTTCTTTTCTTTCCTTTTTTTCATACACTCCTACAAGTTAGCTAATAAACTATCAAGGAGATCTTGTGGACATATGGAGCCAAACCAATCTTGGCATATCAACATATCTAACTCAAAAATTAATTCATATTCATCTCACAAAGCAGGTTACAAGTATATAGGAAATTATACAACATCTATAATTATGGATATTGGTTTATGAACACTTCCCACAAGACTCTCTAAAAATTCTAATATAAGTGAGTAGTTTAAATAACCAAACTCACTTAAAAATAATTACCCTTATAATTATTAATTACAAACAAATGTATGAGAGCACTAATATAGATATTCTCCTTTGGAGAAACCCTTCCTAGCATTCCCTCCCTTAGTATACTCGAACATGGGGAAAACCTATCTTTGTATTTGCACTTGCTTTCATGATTAGGTGATTTTCACAGACAATCACAAACCTGATAGATGGTTTTACAACGGTTGACCACAAATCGATATTGGTGGTTTTCAAGTGGTTTACCATAAACCACATCATGATGTGTCAATTACTATTGTTATCCCTCGTCAATATCTCACTACAAGGAATATAATCAAAAACAAAACTCACCTAATCAATAATAAAACCATCCTGGAAATATTTCACATTACCACCTCTAAGAATTGCATTGTTCTTAGTTGCAGCCATTGGTTTTTATCACTACCACTCGATCTTGAACAACAAAGGAAAATGCCACTACCACTGGAAGTTTCCTTGACTTTAGTCGTTTTGGGCTCAGAATGGAAATGGAACATTGGTGTCATGTTCCCCCCCACAATGTGAAATTTCCACACGTAAACATTGAGAAGAAAACTGTATCGAAGTACATACTACTGAACGGATCTTTCTAGTTAGATCTTGTTGCACATGGTCACCATTGCAAGTGAACATATTCACAAGAGGACCATCTTCCAATGAAGTACGGCGATCAGGAGGATCATAGTCATTTGCGTTCCAACAAGACTCTTTTCCAGTATCCACCAAACACCACACAAAGCAATAGGAACACATCAAACTGAACTACATTGAAAATTTTGAAAGCAAATACTCACACCATAAAGAAATGCCACCATAAATTATAAGTGGCTTCATCGTTAGAAACTAATGAGAGGTCACTAATCGACCTCTAAACTCTAATAAACATGATGCCTCCATCATCTAGTTAATGATGATATTACCTCGAAAAATGTGACCATGAAGATCAAAACATGCCTCGAAATAGGCGTCGATTCCACCAAAAATATGTCCGTAAGGTCAAAAAAAAATTGTACTTTTACATTGACTCAATTTTTAGACTCTTTTGACAATAGACACTACTTTGACATTTTTGATTCTCACACAATGACACAATTATAATACTTAATGACAATTTCACTATAACCAGCGATTTGTGACAATATGATCGAATGATTATTTTGACACCAACTTTTGATACTTTTACAAGACTAAAAAAATAATAAAGATGAAAAAATAAAAAATAATAATAATAATTACTTCTTATCACAACTATGACTCTCAAAAAAGATTACATAGACCCTTTTAATATATATAATAAAATGACTTTAAAACCATAATGAATTGACTTTAAAAGGAGACCCAAATTAGATAAGTAGTTACATCCATCTATATGAGATAAAACTATTTTGACAAACACTAAACCAAATTACAACTTAAAAATTACTAGTAACACGAAACGGAGAAAAACATGCCTTCAAATTTGGAGTCCAAGGCGGAAGACTTAAGGAGCTCGATTTATGACAGAAATTGGTACATGTTTTGGAAAGACGGAGAATTACACTTCTCATTTGAAGTATAAATCTTCCACTGGCGCTAATTTTTGATAATATTCGGAAGTTGGGAAAGAAGAACCATTACAATGTTGATGAAGACATGAACCCTTCTTGAATGAATGCTAGCCAAGTTGTGGACTACACAATTCTTTAATTCAATAATTAGATCTGAATGCCTGATGGATTTGTGTGAAGAATTGGGAGCTCGAGCCGAAATATACCCATATATTACAAAAATTTCTACATGGCACAATACTAAAATAGCTTATGAAAAATTCACTGCAAATATGTGAGTATAATTATTGTGTCAATTAAATTGTGTTGTGCATCATTCACCTATATTATTTGACTCTTATAATACATGCTGAGAGATATAATCCCACTTTAATCACATGCGATTGACACATAGGAAGATCAAAAAAATTCTATATTATTGAGTTTGATACACAAAATCACCCAGTAGATTTGATATGAAGAAGCTCAAATACTATGATAAGTTCTACACTATCTTTTAAAAATAAAATAAAACTTAAAATCGACTCTTTCAAATATTGATGAACTTCATATGCGGGGAGTTATAGAAGAGGGTGCCCCTTGAAACTCATCACAACATTTTAACAATCGAGAGAATAACATGCTCGATAAAAATCTTGGTATATCAAGATCAAACACGAAACTTGATTCATATTCATGTGGAGTAGGTTACAAATATATAGGAAATACAACAATTATAATTAGGGAGGTTGGTTTAGCAACTCTTCCCACAAGACTCTCTAACAAATTCTAATATACATGAGTGGTTTAAACAACCAAATTCACTTAACAAATAATTACCCTTATAATTATTAATTACAAACAAATATATGAAAGCAATCGATATATAGATATCTCCTAACAACCAATCCTTAAAACCATAAAATTGTGTTGAATTGGTACTTATAGATCAATTATTAAAAGTTTTATCTCTTAAGAATATGTGTGAGGACCTCATTCAATATATTTTTATAAACCCTCCTACGATTTCACGAGTTCCTAAAGAGACTTAGACACTTATAAAATTACTTTCTCATATTTTTAAACCCTTGAACTTTTATCCCACGTCTAGACCAATGATCTTGAGACTTAAACCTTAACAATGAAGTCCTTGCCTTCATATTAACATATTCACCTAGTTTTTAGTCTAGACATGATCTTGAGACTTCATGGTGACCTCATAGGATCATAGTCAACACCAAATACTTGTCTTCAATATTCAACCTTCTTGATAATTAAATTATATGCATGCCATGAGCACTTTATACCTTGATCAACTTTACTCCAATAGTGCAAATCCTACTGACCTTGAACTCTTGACCTTCAACCTAAGAAGTCTTTTAGACAACCTACTTCTTAACATGTATGCCAACATGAAAGCATGATAAGCACCACATGAATCCATGAGACACACTACACTCTTTGAAATGACTCTTCACAAATATAGAACATTTCTCCCAAAATTGTGAGTCAACACAAACCACCTTTACACTTTACAATTGACTAGGCTTTGCCTCCAACTATGTCCTTATGATGACACCATATGATTTACATGCCATTTTATTTATGAGCTCATAATACTAATAAAGGAATCATACATGATACCACATCTCTTGACATTCACATACAATAATACCTTACAAAACTTTGATAGCTTCTTACTTCGGATCGAACGCTTGTGAACATTGACATCTTAAATGGAAATTTTAGACACATGCCTTTAAGACTTGATGGAAATACGAGACTCTTTAATGAATATGTAGGCTATACATCAACCTTTAAAGCTAATACACTACTTCATTCCTTAAATTTACTTGTTAGTGAAAAATCATAGCACCCCCAAATGAGTAGTCAGATATGCTTTTCTAAGGAAGATTCATTTGGTGTGATTTGCATAACATTGAGTTTTCCCCAAAGTGTGGGACTTTGCAAATGGAAAACTCTCTAGATTAAAGGTTGGTTCATATTCCTCTATTTAGGTGCATGCGTGGAAACTTGTAGAGGACCTATTCCTAAACTTAATATAAGTTTTACCAAGGAGATAGGGATAAAAGGAGTACATGAAATCAAAACTAAGCTACTGAGGTGATGCACGAAAGAAATGATGAACATTAGTTTTTTGATAGACACAAACCAACAAAATCCATACAATAATCAAGCACAAATAACTAGATTTATAATAAAAGACCAGGATGAGAGCAAAAGAGACAAGAAAGGATCTAAAATCAATCAAAAACGTGTTTTATTGCTCTGTAGATTGATACAATGCATTATAAATGGCCAGAAGGTAGAAAATGTATTGCAATTTAAATGGAAGGTCTGAACTCCACGAATTAATTTGCCAAAAGAAAAGGGGAGCCTGCAAAAATAAAGGATGTCCACCCTTTACAATGAGTTTCGAACCCTACTTTTATAGATTTAATCGGAGAGAGAAAAAGAGAGAAGCGGGACAAATAGGTCACAGCTCAACCACTGCTATTAATGCCTCCTAAAATCTTCCCCCAAATCTTCTTGATTGCATCATTTTTCATTCGGTGCCTCGGAGGAGGAGAAATGGTGGAGTAGATCGAATCGATCTAGTTGTTGGGGCAAAAATAGATCCTACATTAATGGCCTGAAAACATTTCTCCATTTTTCTCCCACCTAACCTCCCCAAACCTTAAGTTTTAGATCTTCATGGCATGGACGAGGTCGAGATCTTTCCAATGGTGTCATATTTGTAATATTTCGAGCCCCGAGTCAAAAGATATGCCCCTTCAAAGTTATATCGGTCCATATAAAAAGGGCGGGAAACCGGTTCAAAAAATAGGCCCCTTTTTTAGACTGGACACGTGGAGGGCTAATGCATGTCCAAGTGTGACCTCTGTATTTTTCTCTTAGAATGGCGTGGGGCTATGACACGTGGCTTCCTCCACTAACTCAATTTCTATATTTTTTTGGCTAAGTCTTTTACTCGGCGGGTCATATTTCTTGACCGGGGGACACGTAGCGGCCTAGCGCTTGCTTGCTAGAAACCCTATCTTTATTCAACCCTTGATTTAGTGTCATTTGGACACTTGGCACTCTCTACCCGGCTGCCATCATGCATTGACTATTCAACTTGACTCTGTCCCCTTTTTGAGACTGGATGCATGGAGGCTCCGCGCTCACCTAAAAGCTCGATCAAGATTTTCCCTTGAAGGAGCATCGGGTTGACACTTGGAAGCCTCCGTAGACTCTTAGACTTTTCAACGGTCCTTCTTACCTTTTTAGACCTTGGGCTACGTGGTGAGATGGCACTTGTTTGGGTTCGCACCTTTTGATTAACTTTGGAGATGTGCCAAGCTTACACATGGCCGTCCCTCCTGTACTTCTACACTTAGCCCTTTTTAGGCCCACCATTTGTCCACCTTTTGACCTCTGTTGACCATTTTCTACATGGAGAATTGGCACTTTGAGTTTGAGTGTGGCCTCTATTTTTGCTTTTGGAATAGCCGAGGTGACACTTTTCTGACACTTTTCTCTAGTCGAAGACTTTTTCAATTTCAATGGTCGTGTAACTTTTTTGGGGTTCCTTTTAGACATTTGGAATCCTCACACTCGTTTGAGATTCCCCTTTTGGATTTAACTTTGGAGAAGTTCTCATTCTACAAGCTATTTTTGACATGTGGTTCTCTTTCTTTTTTCTTTCTCTCCTCCATACTTAGCCAATTTTTGGACTCTACTATTATTTAAGAGCCCCACCTGTTGTTTTAAGCCGAAGATTCTTCGATCTTCTTCCATTTCTTCTTGCATAGGGTCATTTAGTCTTTCGCAGGCCCCACCACTCCATTGTTGAGTCCTTCTGTAACCTATTTGTAAGATTTAAACGTGTTTTCTCTAGTTCTTTCTGTGCAAGGTCATGGCTGATCCAATACTTTTCTCGGGGAGAAATATGGATAACAATTTGGCGACTCACAGGGGTATCTACTTGCTAGATGAAAAGACCAATTGCCTTATCATATCCATTGGGCATGGAGTCAAGAACAATGGTCTGATATTGATCCTACCTCTGATTCATGAGCCCGACTATTTACACTCTCAATTTTCATAAGAAATCTCAAAATGATGGTTTCTGAGAGTAGAAAATTGTTTTGACCTAGGGCTTCATCTGTTTCTGAATGGGTTGTGCAAGAGCAACAAAACAGCACCACAACTATATACAAAATTTGAAATCATACATGCTCCAGTAGAACATGCGAGCTTGCAAACCACTTAGGAGAAAAGCAACCTAAACTAAAACAAGACAATGTGCACAAGCACTTAGAGGAATGAGAAACTAAACTAATATGTACAAGGTGAGAACTTTCCTTCTAGTAGCAATGTTTAAGATAAATTCCATTCACTTGGAATCTGTAACTCTTCACCATCCAATGTAGACAATTGGAAAGCATTGCTACTTTTACATTTTATGACCATATAAGGGCCACTCCAAATGGCATCAAACTTGGAATGCCTTCCTGGTTTTCCCGATCTACATCCCATTTCAAAACTAGGTCTCCTTCCTAAAAAGTCCTTGTTCTTGCTTTCTTGTCAAAGCATCTCTTGATTGAGACCTGATCCTTCTCCATTGTTTGAAGTGCATGTTCTCTGGTTTCTTCCAACTCCATCAGCTTTGCATACTGGCCTCCATTGGTTCAAACTCAGACATCTCCAGCTGCTTCATGAGTTCCAATGTTGGAAACTCAAGTGATATAGGCAACACTTGCCTCTTTCCCATAAACAAGTTTGAATGGAGAGTTTCTGTAGACCTCTTGGGTGTTTCCTATCAGCCCATAAGGCTGATTTGAGTTTCATGTGCCAAGTTCTCTTATTTTCATCCAGAGTTCTTCTGACAATCTTTAGCAGATTCTTGTTTGTGGACTCAACTTGGCCATTACCTTGAGGGTAATAGTTTGATGAAGTGCTCAAATAAATATCATTCCTAATAGCCCATTCTATGATTTTAGAACCTATGAATGCCAATGCATTGTCTGATATAATGGTGGTTGGCACTCCAAACCTGAGTCACTATCCCTTCATAGAAATCTAGTATACTAGACTCATTAGCTTCTTTGAGTGTCACTGCCTCGGTCCACTTAGTGAAATAGTCTATTTGCCGTCAGAATCCATTTGTGGCCTTGGCTCAAATTTGGATTGATGACCCCGATGAAATCCAATCCCCATTGCATGAATGGCTGGTCAACTAAAATTGGGTGCAATGGAAGTGTTGCTAGCCTTTCTTTGCCTAAAGAATGCATAGTTCTTGCACTTTTTGATCCATGCATAGTAGTCACTAAACACCCTGGGCCAATAATAACCCACCTTCATGATCTTGAGTTTTGTCACCCATGGATCAAAAATGGCCTCCAACTACTTCATCATGGAACTCTTGTAACACTCTCTCAATCTGATTTGTCCCAATGCATCTTAAAAGGATGCATTGATGTCCCTTTTGAACAAGATGCCATCAATAAGACACATATGGGATGGCCTATAGTCTGAAGTGTCTCCTTTTTGTTTTACTCATTTCTAGAGGACACATGCATGTTTGAAGGAAGTGCACCATACTTTGAGTCCAACAAGGAGTGGGTACATCATCATTTTCTTCCTCTTGACTATTTGTAGACAAAAACAACTTCCTTTTCACCACTTGTTCCTCATCTTGTTGACTCGAGGCCAGTTGTTCACACAATCCCTTCCCATGGACCAGCTTAGTGACCTTGATCTCAATGTCATACTCCATGACATGAGTGATCCATCCTACACATTTTTCATTCAGATCCTTGCTGAGAAGGAAGTCTTTAACTCTTACATGGGAGACTAACAGTTGGATTTTATTGTTTGAAACTAGATGTTTAAAATTATTTAACCCTCTTATCACTTTGCCAGGACTTTATTTTCGATGAAGGAGTATCTCACTTCATAATCTTCCAAACCTTGGCTAAAGAAAGCAATTGGCTACTCTGTATCCTCTTTGTTCTATTGTACTAGGATTGCAAAAATTGTGTCACTGCCACCAAAGGCATATAGTATGAAGTCCTTAGAAAAATTGGATTCACGAGAGTTGGGCTTGTGATATAGCTTCTTTGATGGCCTCAAAACTTGTTTTCCTTCAGCTATCCACCTAAATGCCAAACTCTTCTTCAACATCAACATTATTGGCTTGATAAGGGCAGAAAAGTTTGGTACAAACCTGCGGACAAAATTGATTTTTCCTAAGAAGCTTTGAAGATCCTTCTTATGGCTTGGTAATGGCAATGCTCTTATTGCTTCAACTCTCTCTGGGTCAATTTCCAAACCTTCCTTTGACACAATATGGCCTAGAAGCCTACCCTCATGGGCCAAGAATATGCATTTTTAGGGTTCAATGATACCCCAAATCTCCTACACCTTTGAAACACCTGCCTTAGGTGAAAAGGTGGTCTGTTGCATTTTTGGAGAACACAGTAATGTCATCCAGATAGATCAATACTATTTTGTTGATCATCCCTTTGAATTCCATATCCATTTCCCTTTGGAAAGTGGCTCCGGCATTAGACAATCCAAATGGCATTTTTCTGTAGGCATAGGTGCCCCATTTGGTGGTGAAAGTTGTTTTGAACTGATCATCTTCTTTCACCATGATCTGTTGTACCCTAAGTAGCCATCTAGGAGAGAGAATCTCTCTTATCCAGACACCACTTGTAAGATTTTCTCCATTGAGGGGAGTGGGTAGTGATCTTTGAGGGATGCTCTTGTTCAAGTCTCGAAAGTCTACACACAACCTAATCTCTCCATTCTTCTTCCTGACTGGGACCAAGTTTGCAACCCAGCTTGAGTGTTTGATTGGAAATATGATACTTGCCTCTATCATCTTGTTTAGCTCTTTCTTCATCAGAGGTTCAATGTGTGGATTGACTGGTCTCTCTTTTTCCTAATGGGCTTAACAGTTGGATCTAGTTCGATTGTGTGTTGTGCTAACTTCAGATTGAACCCTCTTAGGTCTTCATAGCTCCAAGAAAATACATCTGGAAACTCTTGGAAAATTTGCATGAATTCATACCTTTCTTTCTCGGTGGCCACTTTTCCAATTTGAAGTGTTTTGCCTTTCCCACTAGAATTGACTCTGAATCTTCTCCTTTGATCTATATTAGCCTTCTCTTTTTGAAACTAATCATTAGGATTGAAGATAGACTCCAATGTCACTAAGCCTTTGGGAAGCTTTTTGTATATGCAGCTGCACTACTTGATCTCCATATTGTTGCTCTAATCTGCTTTGATTTCTAGTTGAGAATTCAACTTCCTCTTGTAAAAAATTGATGATCTGTTGATCATTCTCGAACACCTGCCAACATGTGTTGTTATCTGCACTATTGGCCTCACAATCACATGGATATGTGGTTGTCCTTTGTCCCTCTTGATGTTTTCAACCACATCAAATGTTGCTCCAACTGCTGCAAGCCTATCAACAGCTTTGTTCTCCTTCCTAGGTATGGACACAATGTTGAAGGCTTCAAATCCTCAATGAGATCCCATACCCTATTCTTGTAGCTTTTGAGCAGGTCATTCTTGATAGCATTTTTTCCTTTGACTTGATTGGAAACCAGTTCACTTGTCACCAAACACTTGCAGGTTCTTGATTCCTCATCTTCTAGCCCAATGCAATCCATGAACCAAAGCCTCATATTCTGTAGTGTTATTTGAGCAGGAAAATTGAAATGGAAAGTTGAGTAATACTTCATACCTTGGGGTGACACAATCATAGCTCCACCTTCGGCTCCTTGCCTACTTCTCGAGCCATCAAAGAACAATTTCCATACTTCATTTTCATCTTTATATTCTGGCTTAATGATGTCATGAAGAGGATGATTCTCTCATGCAGGTAGTAGACTCCTAGCTCAGATTCTTCCATCTCCTTATAGGGATCAAAAGCATGTCTTTTGACCACCCATTCATCGAGAGTTAGTCCGGATACACCCCACCTTGGTATCTACTTCACAAGTGTTTAGGAGGTCCTCTTGATCAAAATCCAAACAATTTGCATTGATTGGGCTAGGCACATAAGACTCAATGTGATAATCACTATGGGCTCGGATCTGATTGTGGCCTTCACTCCATACCTTGTTCTAAAGAGCATATGTGACCAGTCAATAGACAAATAGCCTCCAATTTTGGTAGTGAAGTCCCTGGACAAACACAATGCAAAATGTGGTGGCAAGTCTATGACTGATATGTTCTGCAATACAGTCACATTGGGCAGGCATGCAGAGTGAGGCTCAAATCCTTGATGATTCCAACAGTTGTCACTATTGTCCCATCCAATTGTACTACTCCTCTAGAGATGACTTCATACTTGGAGACCCAGTTGATCAGCTATTTGTTTGGGCATTACAAAACTACTTGCCCCAGAATCAATCATGCAATTATGCACCAATTTATCCCCAATGATTAATGAAACATAGAATGGAGGAGGTCTTAGGTTCTTACCTTGTTTCTCTCGATGGTTTCCCCCAGGTTGAGTTGTATTGGTAAGCACTTTCTCTTGTTGGTTAGGGGTTGATTTGAGCTTGACCAATTTTGCATGGTAGTCTGTAATAGATCCTCTATGCCCTAGAATGGCCAGTGACTCCCATAGTGAAATGTTCACACTTTTCCTCTTCATTTGCTCAATGATATTAAATGAGCTATCCTTTTCTTTGCCCCTTCCTGGCACATTTTTCTCTTGCACATGGGTTGTTACAACCGGTGCCTGAGTGGATTTGGAAGGTGGCTTGGATTGGCTCTGCATATTGGGAGTTGTATTTTGATGCCAATACCTTGTGGAGCAATGGAGGATTGAGGATCACCTGAGTTTGGTGAATGTCCTTCTCCAATATTTCTCTTCTTGGACCATGTATTGGTAGCTATACTTTGAGAAGGAGTCTAATTCATTCCACAGAAGTCTTCAGCTTGCCAATTGACAAGCATAGTTTCACTTGGAGGTCCCTCTTGCTGAGCTCCTTGTTGCTGATTTTCTTCTTGGCTAGGTTCTTGTGACACACCAACGGTTTGCACCATCAAAGCCTGATTTAGTGCACCATTGAAACACATCGATTGATTATGTGGCTGATTGCATGGGAAACACCAATCATATTCTTGTGCCATGTTATTCTGTGCTAGAACCAATGCCCTTGATGTTGAAGTTGTGTTTGGATCATATGACCTAAAAGGTCTAGCAGCTTGAGGTTGTCCTTGGTGTTGACTCTATTTATATCTGGGCTTGTGGTCTATTTTGCTGATATGGGGTCTAGCCTGATATTGAGCTTGAGGCTGATATGGCCTAGAACTCTGAGCCTATTATCTTTTGATGGTTACTAACTCATTCCCTAGGTTTTGAAGTTGTTTCATAATTTCTTGAACCTCCTTTGAGGTGGTAGATGATGAGGTGGAGGCTTCAACTGAACTTTGACTCTTGGGAGTAGGTATAGGAGCTATTGTGGGTGTTTGGCTGGTACTTGGGTTTCCTAATTCAAGGTATAGAGGCATGGATGGCCTAGGAGCAAGTTTTCACCTAATTAAATGATTCTCAGCTCCTATGGAAAGGCTATAGGCTGTAGGTAAGGTTGTGCCCCCATTGGCTGAATCATTAAAGCAATATCAGAATTTAAAGCTCTAAGAAAGTATAAGAAGGAACCTTCATTAGTGGGCTTTACTACTTCTGGAATCCTGTCCCAGTCCATTGAAATCAGGTTGAAATCCATCAACTGCTCATTCGGAGCTCTCTTGATTGTTGTCAGTTTCTCCAACAAGGATAAGTTATCTCCTTTTTCTCCAAACTGGTCATGAAGAGCTGTGACATGATGGTCCCAAGATTGAATAGAGCCTACTTCTAGGCTCTGAACCATTGTGAAGCTTTACCCTTTGAGTGAAGAGGCTAGAAACTTGACTACAATGTCCATCTCAGTGATCTCATGGATTATACAGACATTTGCAATATCTTGAACGTGGTCACCAGGAGAAGTCTGGTTTTCCCAGTGAAATATGGGATGCTCTTTAATGTTGCCACCAGGACTGGATTTTGTGCATTCAGAGTGAGTGGGCTACCAATGAAATTGACATAAGGATTTGGTTGTTGTGTCATCCTGATCGGCTGAGCACCCTTCTTGATTGAAAGAATGGCCTACTAGGAGGAGGTGTTGATAAGGCTCTGTTTGGTGGAGATAGAGACCTCTGGGCTCTTCTTCCTCTTCTCCTTCTATCTGGAGACAAGTGTAGGTGTACAAACTATCCTTCTTCTCTTGTTCTTGACCTTGTTTGTATCCTTCTCATGAACTTGGGAAACTTGGACTGCTGAAACCAGTGGATTCTATCCCTTTTGGAGTCAGTCAGATGTGTAGTTCTTAAAAGCTTCTTAAAAGCTAGAATCACAACAAGTGCACATCAATCTTACTGTAATAAATATGGAGACTTCTTGGTCCCACCGGGCATGCCAAAAATGTTAGTGTAAAATCACAACACCCCCAAATGAGTCGTCAGATATCTGCTTTTCTAAGGCAGATTCATTTGGTGTGATTCACATAACATTGAGTTTTCCCCAAAGTGTGGGACTTTGCAAATGGAAAACTCTCTAGATTAAAGGTTGGTTCCTATTCCTCTATTTAGGTGCATGCATGGAAACTTGTAGAGGACCTATTCCTAAACCTAATCTAAGTTTTACCAAGGAGACAGGGATAAAAGGAATACAAGAAATCAAAACTAAGCTACAAGGTGATGCACCGAAGGAATGATGAACATTAGTTTTGTTGATAGACACAAACCAACAAAATGCATATAATAATCAAGCACAAATAACTAGATTTATAATGAAAGACCAGATGAGAGCAAAGGAGACAAGAAAGGATCTAAAATCAATCAAAAATGTGTTTTATTGCTCTGTAGATTGATACAATGCATTATAAATGGCCAGAAGGTAGGAAACATATTACAATTTAAATGGAAGGTCTGAACTCCATGAATTCCTTTGCCAAAAAAAAGGGAGCCTGCAAAAAAAAGAATGTCTAACCCTTTGAATGAGTTTCGACCCTACTTTTATAGATTCAATCATAGAGGGAGAAAGAGAGAGAAGTGGGAAAAATAGGTCAAAGCTCAACCACTACTATTAATGCCTCTTATAAAATCTACCCCCAAATCTGTCTTGACTACATCAATTTCTTATTTGGCACCTAGAAGGAGAGGAAATGGCGGAGCAGATCGAATCCGATCTGGTTGTTGGGCAAAAATAGATCCTGCATTAATGGCCCTGAAGACATTTCTCCATTTTTCTCCCACCTAACCTCCCCAAACTTAAAGTTTCAGATCTTCATGGTAGAAGAAGGCTGAGATCTTTCCAATGGTGTCATATTTGTAATATTTTGAGCCCCGAGTCGAAAGATATGCCCCTTTGAAGTTTGTATCGGTCCATACAAAAGGTGGGAAAACTAGTTTGAAAAATGGGCCCCTTTTTTAGACTATGGGACACGTGGAGGGCTGGCGCATGTCCGAGGGCATCCTCTATTTTTCTCTTTTAATGGCGTGGGGCTAACACATGGCTTCCTCCACTAACCTGCTTAATTTCTATGTTTTTTTGCTAAGTCTTTTGCTCGGTGGGGTCATATTTCTTGACGGGGACACGCGGCAGTCTGGCACTTGTCTAGAAACCCTCTCTTTATTTGACCCTTGAGTTAGCACCATTTGGACACTTGGCACTCTCCGCCTGCCACCATGCATTGACTATTCAACCCGACTTTGTCCCCTTTTTTGAGATTGACGCATGTGGGGCTCCATGCTCACTTAAAATCCCGATCAATATTTTCCCTTGAAGGAGCATCGGGTTGACACTGTGGAAGCCTCCACAAACTCTTAGACTTTTCAACAACCCTTCTTACCTTCTCGGACCTTGGGCTACGTGGCGAGCTAGCACTCGTTTGGAGCCTCCCACCTTTTGATTAACTTTTGGAGATGCACCGAGATGACACGTGGCCAGTCCATCCACCAACACTTATACACTTAGCCCTTTTTAGGCCTGCCCTATCTACCTTTTGACTTCTATTGACCATTTTCTACATGGCAAATTGGTGCTTGTTTGTATCTTTTGACCTCAATGTTTAGCTTTGGAATAACATGGGGCTGACACCTAGCACTTTCTGCCTAGTTAAATACTTTTTCAATGGTCGTGCAACTTTTTTTAGGTTCTAGATGCGTGGAAGCCTAGCGCTCATTTGAGCTTCCCCTTTTGGATTCAAATTTGGAGAAGTGCCTTACCAACACATGGTTCTCTCTTTGCCTCCTCCATACTTAGCCAATTTTTAGACTCGTTCTAAACTATTATGAGCTTTGAAGACTTCGGATATTCATCGTTTCTTCTTTCATAGGCTCGTTTAGTCTTTTCTGAAGCCCCCCACTCCATTTTTGAGTCCTTCTATGAACATTTTGCAATATTTAAATGTGTTTTCTCTAGTTCTTTTTGTGTGGGGTCGTGGCTGATCCAATACTTTTCCTAGGGGAGAAATATGGATAACAATACTTTGACTCAATCATGACACATCAGATTTTGACACAATACTTGACTTACATAAAAACACCTTGATATATCAAACTTAGACCTTATAAACTTCACTATCAATACCCCATAACATTGATAAACATAGACTCAAAAACATGACACTACACCCTTAGATGGATTCTTTGACCAATAACAAACACTTTTATTGCTTGAAAAAATACTAACAATAATCATAGGACTACATTACATACCTTGAGAGACCTCCTTCATCAGCATGCTTCAAACACATAGAATGATGGATCCATTAATTATAATGGAGGCACCAAAGACATATGCAATCTCTTAGTAGGGTAAAACATCCATGTCCACATGGGACATGATACCAAGATCCTTCATCAACTCTTTTAAATTTTGTACCTTTTTTCTCTATCACTCTTCATGAGTAGATAATAACAACTCGGAGGTTATACAACATAAAATATACCTTTCAGAAATTACATTCATCATGACTAGAACCAACAACTTTAGGACCTTATTTTTCCTTCTTGACTAGAGTAGACATGAGCTCTTCCTTTACTTTTCCAACATGATCAGTCTTAACTTCATCCTTCCTCTTATATGTGTTCACCTTCACCCTACAATACCTTGCAATGTGACCAACCTTCTTACACTTGAAACAAGCAGAAGAAATCTTACCTCTAGAAGCTTCATCCCTTTGTTTAGAACCCTTTTGATGACAATATCTAGCTACATGTCCAATTTGATTGCAACTATAGCACACAACTCCATACTTATTCTCATTCCTCCAAATTTGATTAGGATACTCTTGATGAAAAACTTGGAAATATGACCCTTCTTATGGAAATTATAACATGTAATATCTCTTGAATGATATGAATGATCATGCCAACCATTGCTCCATGGAAATGCATTCTTAACAAATCTCCTACAATCTCTAGCTCTATGACCAAAAGTATTGTAAGAGTAAAAACAACATTAAACTCCTAAAACACATACCTTGATAATAATCAGTCCTACAAAACTTTAAATTCATTTACCATTACATGCATTCATCATTTCATTCATCAATTTAACATTCATAACCATATGTGCACATTAGGTGTGTATTAAGCATTCACAACAACATGAAACAAATAAGAAGACACATGAACACCATATATAAGTGGGAAACCCTCAAGGGGAAGAAAAATCACTGAAACTCTACTTATATTACACAAAGCAAAGATATTTAGTGAAGCACCAACTTCACAAGGAGCACCAACCCCTAATTTAGTGAAGCACCCACTCCACAAGGAGGTTAAACCCCCTAAGATTATCAAGAACCAACTCAACCACCTGTAGATGAAGATATCTAATCTTTTTTTCTACCAAAACTAATGGAGATCACAAATTCAGCTCACATATACACCTTCAAACCCTCATTCCTTCAACTCATTATATCTCTCATTTTCATGACTTGTCTTGGATTCAATAATTTTCACACATGCTCTCAATAATTCTCAACCTATAAGACACATCTTCATATCTGATTTCATACATTAGAATCTCCTTCACATTCTTAGGCAGGTCACATTTTTCCTCTTAAAGGACTAGTTCAAAATGAACTCAAAACAACACTTTTATATGCATTTCTTATTTCAAACACAAGGGAGGTTAGTCATAAAAATTTATCTCAACCATTAAAACATTAAAATATAACCACACACTTATAAACATTCATCAAGTGGACCCATATAGGTCGGCCATGCCCAAATGCACTCAACAAGCCCAAAAACAACTCAAAACCCCATCACATGGATGAACTCGAACCAAAAACACCATAACCATGTTTTTAAAGCTTCAAAATGTCTTATAAATTTTAAATATAACATATCAACATCATCCATGGTCTTTAATTAGCTTTAACCAATCACATTATTCATAACACAACTAAGAAGGCCCATATCCTTCACTAAACAATTGTTTCCACGACCTTATCTTAACCTTTGGACCTCAAGCATACACAAAAAATAAATCAACTATGGCATGTAACAAAAATTTAAATCCTTGGCATATTTAGCTCACACCCATGCATGTTAGAGCTCATGAAACATCCATATGTGAAAACCTCGGGTACTTCTTTCTCTCCACTAAATCAAGCTACCTGAATGTAGTTTTAAAAACTCAAATGGTTTTCACCCTTTCTGTCACTTCCAAGACCTCTAAATGCCTTAAATAGGAACAAAATTCATCCCTCTTCACTCTCCAACTTATATCAAGCATCAACTAATTCATCTCATGCCTCATTTACCTCATTCTTTCAACTTGAGAAAACCTATCGTGAAAACTAAACAACCTTCTTCCTCACAAACTAAGTTCAATGACTTATCAAACCACCTCATCATGGAGAAAACCATATAGAACTAGAAATTCCATTGAATAATATTTCCATAATATCTCATTTTCCTTCCAAATCCAAGTGGAAGGCCTTCAACTAAGTCCATCTTTACAAATTTCTTATTTAGCCTTCTAGGACTCAAGAACCAAGCTTGAGCTCAACTTGCTCCATCACCTCAAACTCACTTCCACACTTGAATAAAGTATGGAAAACCCTTATACATGATTTATAATAACTTGGAAACCTTCAAGAATCATGAACAATTCAAAAATATCACTTTACCTCATAAAGCCACTTGACACCACCTTAACCAAACATCCTCTAGATTTGACCTTCAAAGATAAAGCCATAAATTATTCATACCATATCAAAAACATAATTTTGATATACTTTTGGAAATATCTCTAAACCAGGATCATACAAAAACTTTAATGGAGTCTTAAATCCACCTATAGCTTCTGCAATTCCAATTTTACCACAAACTGCTCCAAATTGCCTCAAAAATCACTCTTCATAAATAGGGCACATTTTTCCATTTATAAGCTCAACCATGATCTTAAACTATAATTTACATCTAAAAACATCCAAGGATAAAAACTATGACAAATTTATTGATCACCTTATTTGAATAAAGTTTCTAAAACGAAGATCTTCAAAACAATAATTTAAAGGTGGGGTCCACATACTGTCACAAGAACTATCTTACCTTTCTATAAATTTGGATTCATCTACAATCATCCAATCATCACTTTGGAAAAATTAATCAAAATATTTTCATTATACACACTTTTTCCCAAGTCACTTTGAGTTAGGTCTTAATTAGGGTTTCAAAGCAACTTATCTTCTTAACGATTTTCATAAAAACATGATGATCAAACCACATAATTATATTTTTGAAATTCTCATAACTGACCTAAAAATATATTTAAAAGATATCACGTCCCCATGTAAATCACACAACTCATAATGAGCATCAAAGGTCAACTTTTTCTTTAAAAACACAAGGTAGATTACCCAATTTTGCCAAAAACTGACATATCTTAAAAATAATTCTTCACTTTTACCTTAAAATTATCATGAAGCATAATTAAAACATCCTATAGCTTTACATATTCACCATCTAGCCCAAATATTCATGAAACTCTCTAGCCATTAAGACTTTCCTATGCCAACTTGCATGTTTCCACCTTCTTACTTCCCAAGGACCTCATATAAGCCCTATACCTTTGAAAAATGGCATGAAACTCACCATAAACTTCATATAAACTGCCACTATACTTATACCAGGATCCACCATTATTAATTACCTCCAATTCTCATGCCTCCATCTCATTCTACATGCTCCAGGGCTAGGAATAGGCCTGGAATGACTTGACTCAACCATGACACCTCATGAAATGACCATGCTGACCTCTTACAGAATCATTAACACCTATAACACACCTCTATGACCATGTGTGACCTCGTGACAACATATAACCACCTTGGAAGGACTCAAACCATGACTATACTCACTAGACCATACACCAGGACCTCATAGAACATCACAAAACTTGACACTACCAATCAACCTTCATACTTGACATCTAACTAACACCTCATGGAGACTCACATGACCTCATGACACCCTTTTCCATCAATGACAACACAAACATGTAATGGCCAACATATTTTACTTAAATCCAATCAGGTTTCTCATATTTACCAATCTCTCAAGCACATTTAATAAAGAAGCAAAACACACCCATGCTTCTATCGATCGGTGAATTTCTTCATGAATTCTAATGAAGAAACCCTATTTCTATAGAGCACTTATAACATCATAAACTTGGGAGATTCCCATATATCCATCACCTTGCAATCCCAGGGTTCATAGTCTTTCTTTAGAATCCTCTTGGTCTTGATTGACATTTTTGACTTGATATCAACATCATCCTTATCTCCTCAATATGAGATGATAGAAAATACTCTCATTGCTCTTCAAAACTATTATATTCTCTTTCATACACTCTTGGAACTCTTAAACATTTTATATATTCTCTACTTTATCAAACAGTCCACTTAGGCTTATAGATAAATTAGAACTAAGCTTGTCTATTCTTTGTTCCTCCTTATTATCTACAAGATCAGACTTCATGGTGTATATCTTCTTATCATGAACTATAGGATCTTCAACCATCTTATTATGTCTTGATGATTCATGATGACAAAATCTTGCAATGTGACCACTTTGATGACATGTATAGCTAACAATGTCATTATTACCTCTTGACTGATATGAACTACAATTCCTTCCATAATTCCATGATAGATTAACTCTACAACCCAAATCCCTATGTACATAGTAATTACATTAAAATAAATATCCTTTGAAAAAAATTTCATAATCCCATGAATACTCATTCTTAGAGGGTCTTTTACATTCTCTTGCTTTATGACCAAAATGACTACATGTATACCAATAACCATTGAATGAGCTTGCATACCTCATGGAATTTGGCTATCTAACAGAGTTTGTCTTCATGTTGTTCTTGAGGTTGACCTTCTTGTTAACATTAACATCCTCCTTATTCTCCTTTTGATCTTCTCTAAAACTATGACATGTCTTATCATTTTCATTTCTCTTCTTATGGTCTCCATTGAAACCAATACTTGTCTTTTCATCTTGAGAATTTTGACCACTTAAGATACCATCAAGAACATAGGTTCTCTTCTCAAACTTTTGATATGTATTTAACTTTATAGTTTTTTAATCTAACTTTTCCTTCAAATATTCCATTTCTATAAATATTTTGATACATTATTCTTCCTTGGTCTTGAGACAGAAGCTAACACCAACTCAATCTAAGTTTCTAATTCTTTGATGATCTCTTCATGTTCATCACTCATGCTACTCATTTTTTCTCCATAATCTCTTATCAAGGACTTCAATTTTTGGGTTTTCTTTCTTTGACTCTTCAGCTCATCTAGAGAACTTATCAGTTTTGATTCTAGTTCAGCTATGCCTTTTCATCTTCTAGTCTTCATTGAGACTGCTCAAATATTCTCTTCCAATTTCATTGTCCATGAATAGGACTTCATTGCAATCACTATTATTCTTATCATTTTCATCTTCACTATCAAATAAAATTTTGTCACTAACAATAGAGGAGCTGATATCTTCTTTAGTTTAGAAATTATTCTTGTTGTTGAAAAATCCTTTCCATCGTCATCATGATTCTTAAAACCTCTCTTTTCATGCCTATGATACTTTTTATCCTCATAATGATTTTCATCATGTTCTTCATGATCATCATGCTCATAATTGTTCTTGTTAGGACATTCTTGATAAAATAATTTTTGGGTGGGAAAATAGATAACCTTCACCAACAAAGGTGTGTGGGACTAGATCCCTCTTCTTAAATGGGGCAGCTCCATTTATTGAAAACATAAAATATTTACACTATTATAGTTCATTGGGGTGGTATTTTGATTAGGGGTCACACATGAGTACTTCCTATGCCTACGTGGAAAAGTTCTTATAGGTCACTACAAGGGGGAAAGTAGTTTGATGGAGAAAGATAAGGACAAGTATGAAAAAAACAAGAAGGGGGTTTTGCACAATAAATAGCATAATAAAGTTTATTTCCTCAAAACCAGAAATACATCCATGAATTCAAAGAGAAGACACCATTCACATATAACAAGGAACAAGACACAAAAATCTCAAAGTATCATTGCATTATATTCAACAAGTACATGCTTATGGAGTGTAGTTGAGATGGGGAAGAAAACATGAGACTAGGGAATGGAAGAATTCAGCTATCTTGCTTCTAGAGAGAATATGAGAGCTAGAGAACAATAATAACCATCCCTTATAAGTGAGGAGGTCACCCTTATTTATATATTTACATTAGCAACCCTTCATCTACCCCCACTTAACTCTTCATTTTATAATTCCACTTGTGACTTTATATCTTCCTAGGAAGTGATAAAATAAGTTCCCGTACGTACGTACCCAAAATTGTAAGGTCTTGTATCGCTGAGCAACAAGTGTAACAAGTGCCCCAATGATGATACAGTCTCCTCTTGCAAGGTGTTCGGGATCGGAAAAGCCCTCGGGTATGTGTTAACATAGCCCCGCGCCCTTTGTTTTCCCCTTTTTCCCTCTTTCCTTGGCCTCTTGACCTTGATGTGAAACCGCCGCCTGCGGGGCGGTCTCGTGACCGCCGCCCTGAACAGGGCGGCGGTCCTGTAACCGCCGCCCTGCTCAGAGCGGCGGTCCTGTGCGCGTTTTCCAGAACACTCTTTTGACGTGACTCGCGTGAAATATCACATTTCACCAGCTTTTCTTTGCCGACTTGAGCATGCATTAATGTTTTTGGTCCCCTGGAACAGTGTTTTTCCTTTGTTTATTGTTTAGGAGTTCAATTTGGTTTTGGTTCTTGGATGCTTGAATTCCTATAAATGCATGGTTTGTGTACATGCAAATGGTCTGATTTTGGTGAAGATTTTGGTGAAGAATTTGGTCTGGAGTTTTTGGTCTGAAGCTTGGCTGGATTTGGAAGTTTGATCTTTGCTCTCATTCCCTCATTTTAGTGTTTTAGTTAGTTAGCTTGTTTAGAAGCCATAGCTTGAATTCACTTGCATCTTTTGTTAAATTGCTCAGCTGTTGGTAAGCCACAGACCCATCTTGTGCAGGCAGTGTTGTTGTTCCACCCAATCCGGTTAGAAGCTTGCCTCACGAATTCCTCTTTCTTTGTAGATTTGTTTTACTGTGACTTAGAGTTCTTAGTTCAATTCATTATATACCTGGTTAGCTTTATTCAGCTGTTGGTAAGCCACATATCCAACTTGTGCAAGCAGTGTCTTTATTTTGGAATGGAATAGCTTAGGAAGCCATTAAAGTTGCAGGTTTTGCTCTTCGTATAGGATAGTTGCGGGTTACGGTCACTTCACGTTTGCATGACTCGCAGTAAAATCCCGCTAGGAATCGCATAAGCCAAGCTCTGTACTCTTGCGCTATCCCTCTCCTACTCGCATTCTCGGTCTGCATTCTGAGCTGTCCTTGTCCCAAAATCTACTCCTATCGGTGCTAGCATTACACGCTTTTACGGATCCAGTGAACACGAAAGAACGAGAAGATCATCTTGAGGGACGAGATCACATACACCATCGGATTCGCCAGCATTGTTGCGAATCCAGGTTTTACATTTCAAAGTTCTAGTCAGATTCATATCAAATAGAGTAGTTAATCACTTTATTTCATTTCATTCTATTCTCGACATTGCCAGGGAAGCTGTGGGGATTGATAGTTTCTGAGAAACTATGATTCACTCCTCACTTCTGAGGTAGGATCGAGAATCTTGCCAGTAGATTAGACAAACTGTTTTATTTAGAATAATTCTATAAATCCACAGGGCAAATAACCACACTCGGTTATCTTGTCTTTTTTAATTATTATTTAGTTATTATTTCTAGATACGCTTAAAATAGTTTGCTTTCCTTAAAATTGTTAGAATATTTCATAGAAAAATAAAAGTTATATGTAGTTAGATTTATTTCACTTAGTTAGAATTTGTTTCATCACAGTTAGATTGCATTTTGTTTCGTATGACCATAACAGACCGCAATCACCAAGAGTCTGGGACCACTAGATCCCAAAACGAATCCACAAGTCGAGTTAGGATATAGACATCATGCACATTAGTATTTCAGGCTTCCATATCATCTCTAAAAGCTAGATATAGCGGCTAATCGAAGCTCATTTTAGGCCAAAAATCGTCCATAGAATCACATCATCCACTATATGATCCTTATCGAGATCACGCAATCCCAAGTGCATTTTCCACGATATTCGATTGCGAGCTTGATATTGATTGGATCCTTCGATCAGTCATCCTCGCTTGATCGATCTATCACACCGATCCAAGTTAGAAGGGCCTTCTTTGCCTTAGATTCACAAATTCCACTAGTGCGTGTGAAGACATTAGACTACCTAACTAGTTTGTCTCGCATATTCCACCCCACCGGCTGTCTCGCACACGACCTCGGGAGGTCGGAGTGCGCGGAAGAGTTACTTGTTGATTCTCACGCTCCTCACATGTCACTTTTCTGGCGTACAAAATTGGTGAACCCGACGTGAAACAAACAATTGTTTCACCTTCTCTTTGAGAAGTTTCATCTTCTCTCATCCACCTTCGCTCCTTCCCATTATTCTGCGGGTATTCATATACCCCCCGAATATGTCGGGATTCGACGCATATGGCAGACCCCTCCTGGGTCTTGAGGCATACTACACCCAACAGAATAGGGAATCATCACCCTCGCTCTCAGTATGGGGTGACAACTATTCAACTAATCAGTTGTCAACACAAACCCCAAGAATCAGATATAGTTCGTCTTTTCAAACTGAGGAGTTAGATCAACCCCCTCGAACCCAACAAACAGAACCTTCAGGTTCCAACAATATGACGTTTACAGGAGAATCTGGTTCATCTCCTCAAATGTTACTCAGACCACAAATTGGTAGGCAATCAGATCCATACCTGGTCTTAGATGATGGACAGTCAACACGTTATCCTAGGAGTGAACAACACTCCTGGGAATGTACCCATCTATAGGAGGTTTACAAATACAACCCGAAATCTCTTTTCAAGAAAATACCTCTATGCCACTGCATACAGGAAATATTCTGGGAGAAACTTGGCAAAATAGCGATCAGTTTATGACAGGATATCACGTACCTTTACAACACCAAGGTATACAACAAACGCCGCTCAGGAAAAGTACCGTGGCTTCACCAAATGAAGTCATTTCAACGTTAGTAGAAAGAGTGAGAGGGTTAGAACTGGCTCAAGCAAGTCAAAATTCTCCGTTCATACAAACAGGAAGTTCCAATCCTCCATACCACTCTGGTCAGGTAGATCTCCTTACGGGAGTAGGCACGTTAGGCATGCCTCCTCAATATCCACAGCAAATGCCAACAAGGCCTATCATCTCTAACACTACTCCTCCCGGTCTAGTGTCGAACAGTCCGTTCCTCGACAATACCCCGTCCTATTTAAACATGTACTCTAAATCACCACAAGGAGATGTGTTCTCCTCTCCTGGTATGTTTGCTCCAACGCAGGGACCTCCCTATGCCCCTGCCAACGCGTACGCTGCACCGTATCAACAACCTATCCCACCACTCCCTCAGCAAACACCATCAATGGTCGAAAGCTATGCGATAGGGACGTATTCAGAATATCTAAAGGAACCCTTAGATTTCACCATACGAAGCGTCATGCTTCCAAGACCTCTCCCTGATTTGCCCAAGTTCAAGGGTGAAGGAGATCCAAACGCACATATCAAAGCTTACGCTACAGCCATACGAGAATTACTCCCTTGGGATGGGGTTGTTGCTAAAATATTTCCCAAAACACTGGAGGGCATTGCTCTCGATTGGTATTATAGAATACCTGAGGCTTCCATACATTCATTTAAACAACTCGTGTCAGAGTTCATCAAAGCCTTCGACATGAACAAACTACTGAGAACAGGAATCAGGGAATTCTTGCATATCAAACAAGAACACAATGAATCTGTCGCTCATTTCATCCAGAGGTGGCGTACAGTTCTTTATTCATCAGCAAGTGCTCCAAACATGGATCAGATGGAACTATGTGATTTATTCCTTCATTCTCTCAGCAGAGAAGTGAAGGAAGAAGTCCAGAAGTTCCCACTGAGGACTTATGATGAAGTACTTGAGAGCGCTCTACGAATAGACCAGGCAGCGATAGATAGTGGTCGTAAGGCGTATGGAGCAAGCGGGAGGTTAATCACCTCCACTCAAAATACTACAACTACCACAAACGTCAATCAAGGACCCAAAATCCTTAACAAAAATCGTGGGGTAACAATGGATGGGGTAACCGACCAGCCCAAGAGGGTAAATGTTGTTAATACTCCGTCACAAACAAACAACCAGCGAAACAACAACTTTACCCCAACGGTCAATATAGTGGATTTTAACCATCCACAACAACAACAACAACAACAACACAACGGCGAAATCCCATACAAGGGCCAAGCCAAAACTCATTTGGTTACCAAAACCAAAGTCAAAACCAAAAACAACAATTCCAAAACTTTGGTCCTAATAGGCAACAGTTTGATCGAATTTTAGGCCACAATACACACCAAACCAACAAAACGGGAATTATAATCCCAATTCTTATTGTGGTTTCCATAAAATTCATGGTCACGACACTAGAAAGCGTCGTGCAGTGACTACTGATAAATTTATCTGACGTTTGCGGAAAGAACAAAGACAGTTCTTCACAGACTTGTTTTTGGCAGATCCCATCTCATCATCACCAAATACTCTCGCAGGGGCAGTTTCTCCTCAGAATGCTCCCCTCAAGATCTTTAATGATCCGCTCCCAAATCATGACAGCAATAGGCTGAATCCAACCGGAACAAACAAAGGTGCAGTGACGGGAAACAATGACCATGAAGCCTCGACTTCATTAAATCCGTCAGTCGCGCCACAGTTGGGAGCTCAACCGAGACCTAAGATAGTCAGTTTGGTAGAATTAGACACTTGAACTACCTATCGAAGCTATAACGAGAACACGAGAGTATTTCTCTCAACCAAGCCCAAGTCATCTGCCAGAGGCAGATAAGAGTCAACAAATAGTTGAAAAACCCATCGGTGCGTATGATTTAATTAGTGACCTAACAAAGACCTTCTCACACATTTCATTTTTGGACTTACTAAAGAACTCTCCCCCTCACAGAGCTGCTCTTTTAGAAGCATTAGGTCTAGGCCATCTAATTAACATCACTCCACCTCCCGAAAACACAAGTAAATCACGTAGATTTTGATATCCACCCTCAGGGGCAGCCGGACAAGGATGTCGAATTCATCTTGAAAATAAGTAAAATGCCCACAGATCTTGAGATCGCATGCGAGGTGACCCGACCTTACACTTGCAAGTGTGGGTTTATAATAACTATGTAAAATGGGTAATGGTTGTGATGGGGCTGCAGTTAACATAGTCCCTTTCTCTTTCCTCCAAAAACTTGGATATGGAGAAACAAACTGTTCCACTACACGAAATACCTTGAGAGGCTATGATAGCCTTAAAGCCACTTCGATAGGAACTATAATACTGCCAGTCACCTTAGGGCCCAAAACCATCTTGACTGAGTTTTACATTATAGATCGGGAAACTAACTATAATATGATCCTCGGCCGACCTTGGATACATCGAATGAAGGCAATCCCTTCCACGCTATTTCAAGAAGTAAGATTCTTGCATCTGGGAAAGGTATTTGTAGCCAAAGGCGATCCAAAACCTTTCGATTTGCACCTAGCTGATTTAAAGAAAAGACCAGGGGTGCACTCAGAATTTGAGCTGCCAACAAACCAACTTAATAAACCCTCTGACCCAAAGCCAGAGGAAAAGT
The DNA here is from genome assembly GCA_018340775.1 of Taxus wallichiana var. yunnanensis. Lineage (NCBI taxonomy): Eukaryota > Viridiplantae > Streptophyta > Pinopsida > Cupressales > Taxaceae > Taxus > Taxus wallichiana. The sequence continues at coordinate 3,025,301 of CM031238.1, forward strand.
TGATACCTACAACGGATCTTGAAACTACCAGCATAGCCAAAACAACTCCAACCCCTAAAGGTAAAACTAAAGAAACAGTATCATTAGGGACTACTCTGCGAAAATCGTTGAATTGATAGAACAAGATTCACGATGTTCTTACCATTCGATTCGGTAGGCATAGGATTTTCCCTAGGTGTTGGTTCCTTACCGGCAGAGGATCTCTGTATGATAGAAGTAGAGTGTGCAAACGTGGCAGATGCCCCAACATCTACACTCCCGGCTAAGTATTGGACTCTCCATTTCGATGGAGCTAAATGTCGTTATGGAGCGGGGGCAGGTATAATTCTTACTTCGCCCGAGGAGAAGGTCCTCCCATTCTCATTTAAGTTAAACTTTGAATGCACAAACAATGGCGCTGAGTACGAAGCCCTCCTCCTTGGCCTCACCTTAGCCAGAAGAATTGGTATTAATAACATCAGAGTCTTGGGAGACTCGCAATTAGTAACAAACCAAGTTTCTGAAGTATATGAAACTAAAGCCGAACATTTACAACTCTACAAAAACGTTGTATTAGATTTAAGCAAGGCGTTTAACTTCATATCCATTGAAGCGATCCCACGAGAGAAAAATCTTCTCGCCGATTCAATAGCAACCTCGGCATCACGTTTTACTCCAAGCAATGAGCTAGAAGATACTCACTTCACAGTATCCATTCGTGACGAGCCATTAATAAAAACAATGACAAATCCTCTTTTAAGCGGAAGCGAATCTACCGTCCTAGACCATGTTGGAAATGATGCGGCTACTTTGGATTATTTAAATGCCTATGCAGCATTACATCTCTCCTATCACATGCTAGATTTATCCCTGATCCCACATTCGTCCTCCTACTTCGGAAATCCCGTAACGGATCTTCCGTCACAAAGGGAACCTAACATATACGCAATAGAAAATGGGGATGATTTAGATTTACCTCCAGCACCACCTGAGTTCGAAGAGGGTAACGCCTCTTTAATCGAAGAAACAATCGATGTCAACATTGGGACAGAAGATGAACCAAGAATATTGAAACTAGGTTCTTCGTTGACACGGAAAAGTGGAAATACATACTCGGGTTCTCGAAAAAGAACATCAGAAGGCGTTTGCATTTAATTACAAGGAGATGACGGGAGTCGCACCCCACATTGCGGTACACAACCTCGTCACTAGATCGGATGCAAAGCCAATTAAACAAAAATCAAGGCCCATGAAACCCAAAGTAGCTCTCATGGTAAAAGAGGAAGTAATAAAACTCCTTCAGGTAGGATTTATCAAGCTAGTTGACTACTCCCAATGGGTATCTAATATCGTTCCCGTTCTCAAGAAGAATGGAAAGATACGCATTTGCATAGATTTCCGAGACATCAACAAAGCGTGTCCTAAAGATGATTTCCCATTACCATCCATAGACGTTATTGTTGATGCAACAGCTGGTTTTGAACTTTTGTCTCTCATGGATGGATTCTCGGGATACAATCAAATCAGAATATCCGAGCAAGATCAAGCTAAAACCACGTTTATAACTCCTTGGGGAACCTATTGCTACGCTGTTATGCCATTCGGTCTTAAGAACGCCGGTGCTACGTACCAGCGGGCCATGACATACATATTTCACGATCTAATTCATAAAATCGTGGAATCTTACGTAGATGACTTATTGGCTAAGGCCAAAAAGCGCTGTGACCATCCCGAAGTACTCCGCATCATTCTTTCACGCCTAATAGAATACGGAGTCACGCTAAACCCAGAGAAATGCGTCTTTGGTGTAACAGGAGGAAAGCTCCTAGGTTACATCATATCGTCACGAGGGATCGACGTTGATCGACCAAAATTGGGTTGTCCTCGAAATGGTCCCACCTTGAGTGAATGCGAATCGAGATCATTTCTCGGGAAGCTGGGTGCAATCCGGAGATTCATCCCGGACTTAAGCTTCGCTATTCATCCAATCAACAATTTACTCAAGAAAGACTATAGCATTGATTGGACCGAAGACTGCAACGAAGCTTTCAACGCAGTTAAACGTTTCTTGCTGTCACCACCTACGCTAATGCCACCTAAGCTGGATCACCCGTTAATCCTATATTCGCGAGCTACCAATGTCTCGCTGGCCTGTATGTTGGCCCAAGAAGACGATGACAAGAGAGAACGTGTGATTTATTTCATTAGCCGAACACTGCTCGACTATGAAACACGCTATACACAAGCAGAGCGAGAATGTCTTGCCATAGTCTTTGCTACTAAACGTCTAAGACATTACATGCTGAATCAAGAAACAAAGGTCATGGTAAAGACGGACCATTTACGGACTTTTCTCACACAAGGTTCCTTATCCAAAAAGGCTGGACGTTTTATAACCTTAATGGGAGAGTTTGAATTAACATTTGTAAATCAGAAGTCAGTTAAAGGACAAATCATCACGGATTGGTTAGCTGACAACCCATTAGACGGAGGTGATCTAGTAGATTTGGATTTTCCAGATGAATGCGTATACTACATCGAAACTCGACCTGCTATTTCTGAGTGCCCTTGGTACACTGATATCATTAATTATATCATGGACCATACGTACCCGGATGCAGTGACACCGCAACAAAGAAGGCGATTACGCATAATCGTAGCCAAATATGTCATTATAGAGCAGGTGCTCTATCGAAAAGCATTCGATGGAATGCTCTTAAGGTGTGTCGACACAGAAGAGTCCAAGAGGATTCTCCATGAATCCCACAGCGGTATATGTGGAGGCCACTTCGGTGGCCATGCCACTGCTCGAAAAATACATCGAATGGGCTATTTCTGGCCCACTCTAGAACATGACGTGATAGAGTTTGCACGCAGGTGTCATAAGTGCCAGGAATTCTCCCACGAGATCCACATGCCAACCTGAAGCTCTGACCAATCGCTACTCCATGGCCCTTTTCTACATGGGGCCTAGACTTAATAGGAAATTCTCTCCCTCATCCACGACGGCCACAATTTTATAATTACGGCCCTTGAATATTTTACCAAATGGGTGGAGGCCATGCCTCTTACTACTGATACACAGGTTACTGTAATCGCTAAGTTCATTTTAAATCAAATCATTTGCAGAGTACGGTATCCCACAAATCATTATCTCGAGATAATGGAACTTCTTTCAAGAATGAAGAAGTTCGTGAACTATGTAACAAATTTAAAATAAGCCATCATACGGCTTCCTTGTATTATCCCCAAGCTAATGGGCGGTGAAGCAACAAACAAAAATGCTGAAAGCCATTCTCCTTAAAGCGGTGAAAGAAAACAAGTGAGATTGGCATTTGAAGTTATATCCGGCCTTGTGGGCCCACCGAACCTCAATAAGAACACCAGCAGAACTCTCCTTTCTCGCTAGTATTTGGGGCGAAGCGGTTCTCCCGCTTGAGTCAAAATACCCGATCTCCGCATTTCACTACAAGGATTACGGATGAAGGCGCTTACAGAGAAGTACGTCTTTCCCAATTAGAAAGCCTAGATGAAATTAGGTTAGATGCTGAACAACGGCATAGAGCTTATGCTGACCGAATGTGCCGGCAGTATAACAAGAAGGTTTATGAACGCGATATATACGAAGGTGATCTAGTTCTAAGACTAGACAGCCGGATCGACAAGAAGACCGGCGAAGGAAGGAAATTCCGGCCCAAATGGTTGGGCCCATACCGAGTCACGAAGGACTATGGAAATGGTGCATACCTCTTATGCACGCTAGAAGGTGAGGAATTTGGTGAAACAGTCAATTCCCTGCACCTCAAGCGTTTCTACGCATAAGCAGCTAGCACTACCTATATAACTATCTACATTGCATCTTCATATAGATTTAGATCATTTTGTCCACTTGTTCTTACACAAATTGTGATCAAGGAATCTATTCTCAAAGTAATTCATTACAAACTCATGATGTTGTTGGCACAAAACTTTCTAATCATATCTCTCCATTTTCGCGATATCATCAATCACTTCAGAATCTTTTATCAAATAAAATCAAACATGATGAAGTCTTAACGGTAACCATACCAAGATCTGCAAGTTTGTTCTCGCTTTGATTTCTTCTTAGGATTGGTGTCTTGCCTATGGTCTATTCTAGAAGCTTCATGGTGTCACATCTATCCCATATATACATCTCTTTGGAAACAAGCATATACTGACATTTTACTCAAAAAGACAAGTCAAAAAGTGATTAAACAGAAAATTTTATTTTTACACATTTCCTTGCCCCACCAACCTTCGGTGATGAGCTTGCGTCTCTTACTAGTGACGTAGGGTTGGGAAAGGATGGAAATGCCCTTACTCACCTATGCCTTGCCCACGGTGATAAACCCACGCTTCTTACTAGTAGCATGGGGCAAAGTGTAGGGGTCCTCTGCAGGCAATGCAAACATTAAAAGGTCATAAACAAACTATTCAAACTTTGAGTCAAAAACGAATGAATCAGATGCTCAAAATTCCAAGAGAGTTAAAAATCCTAAAAACCAGATTTTGTCTACTATGTGGCCATCTACGGGTCTAAGTCTGGATAAACCGCAAAGCAAGTTGCACCCAAAACTATGAAGTCATTCGGGTGGAGTAAGCTTGTAGTTTTCAATTTGGTTCCACCAAAGCTTCGTCTATCTTTCATCACTATCGTTTCACCATATTTCATACACTTGCACCCTTCTTGGCTCTTGGTGATGAGCCCTCGCATCCTACTAGTTGCGTGGAGTTAGGAGTGGGGCAAGTTAATCTGTTCATCATACTGGTTATTTTCATCACTTTGCCAAAACAAACGTGAGGTATCCAAATTGCTCACAGAAGCTAAGATTTAAGATCACAATATATCTACAATATCATGTATCAGCATCATGAAACACAAAAAGAAAGCAAGCATTTGCATCATCTGTTCTCCATTGCATACATTCTAGAAAGCATATAAAACATACATCGTAGTATACACAAAGCAAAGTTGAAAGCAGAGAAGGAAAACACGTGGTGACAAGTGTTTTGATCCAAAATCAATGCATATATATAAATAATCAATGTTTGTATACAATGCCATCATGCGTTAGGCATGGTCAAAACGCTCAAAGAGCCCGTGATATACAAAAGAATCCATGATACAAAATATACAAGGGCCAAGTCGCCTCTCAACCCCTACGCGACCCCTCCGAGGGTGCGCGCCCTCACCTAGGACTCCGGCTACGCCGGCGCTCTGAATGCACGGAGGGCTCAGGGTCTCGAGGAGCAGCCGCGGTCTCGCCACGAGAATGGCTCCTCATAAGACGCTCGGCTGTCCTATAGCCTGCCAACTCTGTACGGAGGGTCGACACCATCCTGGCCACATGCCAAATAGGAGCGAAGACGTCAGTATGCCTACCGGCTGCTGAAGGCTCCCCGGCATCTACAGATAGCTCCACGGGTCTTATCCATAGGGATCATCAGAGAATCAGTGCATACCCTACGGATTAGATCCCGCCACTCGTCGACAGTCTCTGCAAAACAAAGAAGAAAGACGAATTAGAAACTAGGCAAGAGGCTAAAATATACAAGATACAAATATAAGGAGAGATAGCAGTTAAAACAAGTCCTAAATCAAACTAACACTGAAAGGGAGAGGATAACTTACTCGGGTCACCGGGCCTCCAAGATGGGTCACTAGGGCGAGCGCTGCTGCGGATGCCCTTCTTGGCCGAGGGGGCTGCTCTGTAGTAGGAGGGCAACATGACATCCCCATGAGCAGACTCGTCCTCTCCACCACGGCCACTGAGAGAGTGGCTCCTGCAAAACTAGAGTCTCTCTCTCTGCTGCACTCTGCTCTCCCTCTCTGCTGCTGCAATATCACGAGTGTCATGCCACTCGGGATCGCTATCATCCGTCTGCTCCTCGGCCCTCCCTCTGTGGACTCCTCGGAATCGGAGTCAATATCTATAGGGTCATCGCTACTGAGCGGGACCCGATAATCCAAAGTAAAGGTGCCGGGCGCACCGCTCTCCCTCGCCCGAACAATCCCCACAGGCTGCAATGATAGGAATACCGGGAGTGACCAGCTTTGTCCACCACGGCCTCTGCCCCTCTATAGGCCCCCTGCCTCTAACCACGGCCTCTAGCCTCCGGATGATCTATAGGCGGTGCCACTGGAGGAAGCATGCCCACATATGGGAGGCCGAGGCTGGCGAGGAACCTGCCGAAAGGATGTACCTCCACCCGTCCCACACACGGTCAATAAGCTGCCACTGTGGTGGAGCGAGAGATCAATGTGAGCCTCCTCTCCCCCAGAATGCCGGCCATGGCTGAGTGCGGTGTGGCCTCCATGCTCTCTGTGTGGTGAGGGAAGCTACTGGCTGGTGAGGTGCTCTAAGCACCGACATGTCTGACCATCTGGCTGCCCTCACAGCCCCGGGATCTGCCACCTCCACGCCTCTGCCATAGGGAATGAAGCGCTCATACACCCAACTCATAACTAGAGTAGGGTGGCTCAAAGACTGTCCCTGTAAACGGACCACCCTGTATAAGTCGTGATAAGTGGTCCCCAAAATATCTGCGCCCCAGGCGTATATCCGACCATGCCCCTCTATCTGTGCAATGATGGGGGCCCAGCAGTATAATAAGGTATCCCCTCCCTTGTCCCCGATCAGTCTCGAGGCAAGGATCCCCATGATAGCCTGTCGAAATATGGGGATGGGCAAAGAAGGAATGGATCTGACTCTCACTCCCTTCTTCGGCCCCGTGGAGATAGGCATCCCCATGTAGCCTACCCACCTTGTGTTGTCAATCGTGCTCTGGACCCAGCTGTCTCCAGTGTGAGCCTCCTCCCGATGATCGGGACCCCCAGGATACGGTAAACATCCTCCAAAGTAATCGTCCACTCACCGCGGACCCCTGGCAGTCGGAAAGTGTTCCGATCTGCATCCCAATAAGAAAACAAGTCACAAAGGATGTGACTAGATGGTGCGACATGAGGCACGCGCGATATACGTAGTATGCCGGCCCTCTGCAATGTGTCCTCCTCATCTGGTGAGAGGGCATCCAATACCCCGGGCAACCAATCACACTCCCTCTCTCGACTCCATCTGATGTACTCCTCTCTCACCTGCATACACCCAAAAACACACAAAACAGAGCAAGTTAGTATCTAATCAATGCCGAGAGAGTCGTAAAAACATATAGAAATGATAAAAATACAAGAACAAACTCAAAAGCAAGTCCCTTTTTGCTTTACATGCAAAACCGCCACCACCGAGCGGAGGCGGTTTTGTAACCCTACCTTAAGGAGGTGGTCGTGTAACCCGCCCTTGAATAGGGCGCGGTCATGTAACCGCCGCCACAGCCGGGCGGCGATCGCGATCCCGAAAACCCGTGGGTTTTAAACCTAAAAAGCCCAAAAAAATGCAAAAATTGACCATTTTGGCTAAAAACAAAGCCTACCCAGTAGGCGCCCCCCCTAGGTGGACCTTTTGAACCTAGCATTTTCAAAAATACCCCCCCCATTGCAAAGAATTTACCATTTCAAATTTGAAGGGGGAAAAATGCAAAATTAAAGAAAACCAACCTGTGATCTCGCGGGGTGGCGTTCCGCACGTGGGGGCATGATCGCTATCTCACTCCGGACGTTTCGACTCTATTCGCGCAAGAAACCGTCACCGTGGGTCCCAGAGCTCAAAATCTATCAAATCGACTCGCGCAAATGAATAGGAAAATGGGCCCACTTTCATATATATATCGTTCTATTTCGTTTTAAAATGGCTTTTTCGCAGGTTCGGAGCGCTGTTGGAGGTAAGTTTCTATCCCCGCACAAATGGTATGTTCTCTTTCCCTGTTATTTTAGTGTTTGTTTTCCAAATTATTGTATCTATCTGCACTTGAGTTCTCTTTTCATTTTGCAGGTAGCGGGAATTTTGGAATGGCGTCATTTCAACACACGGACGTGTAAGGTATAACTTCTAACTCCCCATTTCGGGATGGCCATACTCGGACCCACCATTTTATGCCTCTTCATGGCTAAAACGCTTCTCCCGAGGGGCAATATGTACGTACCCAAAATTGTAAGGTGCTATCTTTGCACAGAGCAAGTGTAACAAGTGCCCCAATGATGATACAGGTCTCCTCGCAAGGTGTTCGGGATCCGGAAAAGCCCTCGGAGTATGCGTTAACATCCCGCATGCCCCGCTTAGCCCCCATGCCCTTTGTTTTCCCCTTTTTCCCTCTTTCCTTGGCCTCTTGACCTTCAGTGACAAAACCGCCGCCCTGCAGGGCGGCGGTCTCGTGACCGCCGCCACTTTCAGGCGGCGTCCTATCCCCGCCACGCCAGGCGGCGTCTGTGCGCGTTTTCCAGAACACTCTTTTGACGCGACTCGCGTGAAATATCATGTTTCACCAGCTTTTCTTTGCCGACTTGAGCATGCATTAATGTTTTTGGTCCCTCGAACAGTGTTTTCCTTTGTTTATTGTTTAGGAGTTCAATTTGGTTTTGGTTCTTGGATGCTTGAATTCCTATAAATGCATGGTTTGTGTACATGCAAATGGTCTGATTTTGGTGAAGATTTTGGTGAAGAATTTGGTCTGGAGTTTTTGGTCTGAAGCTTGGCTGGATTTGGAAGTTTGATCTTTGCTCTCATTCCCTCATTTTAGTGTTTTAGTTAGTTAGCTTGTTTAGAAGCCATAGCTTGAATTCACTTGCATCTTTTGTTAAATTGCTCAGCTGTTGGTAAGCCACAGACCCATCTTGTGCAGGCAGTGTTGTTGTTCCACCCAATCCAGTTAGAAGCTTGCCTCTGAATTCCTCTTTGCTGTAGATTTGTTTTACTGTGACTTAGAGTTCTTAGTTCATTCATTATATACAGTTAGCTTTATTCAAATTTGTTGGTAAGCCACATATCCAACTTGTGCAAGCGGTGTCTTTATTTTGGAGCAGAATAGCTTGGGAAGCCATTAAAGTTGCAGGTTTTGCTCTTCGTATAGGATAGTCAAAGGTTACGGTCACTTCCGTTGCATGACTCGCATAAAATCCCGCTTAGGAATCGCATAAGCCAAGCTCTGTACTCTTGCGTTATCCCTCTCCTACTCGCATTCTCGGTGCGTTACAGTTGTCCTTGTCCCAAAATCTACTCCTATCGGTCTTTAGCATTACACACTTTTACGGATCCAGTGAACACGAAAGAGCGAGAAGATCATCTTTTGAGGGCGAGATCACATACACCATCGGATTCGCCACTTTGCATTACTGCGGAATCCGGGTTTTACATTTCAAAGTTCTAGTCGATTCATATCAAATAGAGTAGTTAATCACTTTATTTCATTTCATTCTATTCTCGACATTGCCAAGGAAGGTAGGGGGGATTGATAGTTTACGAGAAACTATGATTCACTCTCACTTTTGAGGTAGGATCGAGAATCTTGCCCGATAGATTAGACAAACTGTTTTATTTAGAATAATTCTATAAATCCACGAGCAAATAACCACACTCGGTTATCTTGTCTGTTTTAATTATTACTTAGTTATTATTTCTAGATACGCTTAAAATAGTTTGCTTTCCTTAAAATTGTTAGAATATTTCATAGAAAATAAAAAATTATATGTAGTTAGATTTATTTCACTTAGTTAGAATTTGTTTCATCACGGTTAGATTGCATTTTGTTTCGTATGACCATAACGGGACCGCATGAACAACCAGAGTCCGGTTGTGATCCACAGATCCCACACCCAACGAATCCACAAGTCGCTTAGATATAGACAACGCCTACGCACACTAGTATTTCAGTCCACCACTTCCACCTATCATCATCGAACTATGTCCTTACTAGATATAGCGGCTAACGAAGCTAGGGAATTGGACTAGGCAGGAAAATCGTCCATAGAATCGATTGTATTCATCATCCACTATATGACCTTATCGGAGATATACACGAAACAATCCCGGTCATTTTCCACGTATTCCATGACCCATAGATCGAATCACGCCAGAGCTCGATATTGATTGGAGCCTTCGAGCAGTCATCCTCGCTGATCGATCTATCACACCAGTCCAAGTTAGAAGGGCCTTCTTTGCCTTAGATTCGCAAATTCCACTAGTGCGTGTCGAAGACATTAGACGCTAACTAGTTTGTCGCATATTCCATCCCCACCGGCTGTCTCAAGCACGACCTCGGGAGGTCGGGTACGCGGAAGAGTTACTTGTTGATTCTCATGCTCACTGTCACTTTTCCGACGTACATTCCCTTTTATAAATCAAAGGGACTTTTACAATGCAACATTAGAAATTCACTTTCTTAAGTTAAAAGCAAAAAAATTATGATTTTGCACAATGAATAATTATAAAGGGGGAGAAGGAATAAGGGTAAAAATAAGGGAGTGGGGAATTAATTAATTATTCAATGAAGAATCCTCCTCTAATGAATAAGAAATTCCTTCCTGGTCTCTATGGAAGATCTCCGATGATGAAGCTTTCTCCTTTGAAAATATTGCTTTGAATCTGCAACCGCAAATGCAAATTCCTCATCTTCTCTCGGGATGTTTGCATGCTTCAATATGTTGAGCTAAGCCTCAAGAGTGGCGTTGAGCTTTCTACATTAAGCGAACAATTTTTTTCATGACTCCTTGCAGTATTAGAGATGGAACCTCTAATCTTCGCAAGGGAATCTAAAGTGTCACCATTAAATGAAAGGAGATCACCAATCCTTTCCTGAACCAGTGCTTGAAATGAATCTTGAAGCTCTTTCAAATAAATGTTCTCACTAACAGGAGTTCCAAGATCTTGCCTTATAGTGCCAAGATCATCCTAAATTCTTGATGTGCTTTCCTTGTAAGACTCCAAATTAGAAATAGCCTCTTTCAATGCATCACACCTCCAAGTTATGGTGTGGGACCAAATGGGTGACAAGTTCTCTGAGGCAGATGAGAACACATTTGAAATTACCAAGGCATGAGAATCAAAATCATTCATTTCTCTTACCAATGGGATATTATTTTCCCATATAACTTTCTCCTTCTTGATCTCAACTCTAGTTTTCTTGATTTTCAATTATGTGACCAAGAGGAATGTGTCAATGAGATGATCTTAAGGAATAGAGAATTCCCATTTTCAATTATCATGTTTACCCATTGGTCACTTGCTCTTCCTGAATTGTGAATTCTTGAGCTTGATTCAGGGGACTTAGGATGAAGCTAAAATAGAATAAAATT
>CM031238.1:3036585-3119016 GCA_018340775.1 Taxus wallichiana var. yunnanensis
AGATATTTATATATATATATATATATATATATATATATTTGATTGTACATCATGTACATACATGTAAAAACTAATTTTTATTTTATTTTAAATAGCAAGAGCCATGTGAAGGAAACATCCAAAGGTTTACGACATGTTAAGCATTTCTTGGTGGGCATGTTTCAAACGTAAGTTTCAAGTTGTACAAACTTACATTTTTAATTTCATTTGATTGCACTAGATTATTATTATAATGTTTCACGTGTATGTTGTACATGTATTAATATTTTTCTCTTTTATACACAGAGCCTCGATGGGTCATCATCTACTCGTGGAACCGAGGCTACTATTGCACGCCTCACATGAGTTTTACGCAGTTAGTAAATCTCTTTACACTTTGTTTCTAATTACTTAGAAAGTTCACGTGGATTACATGCTTTGACCTCACATGTAGATTTTAATATTGATTTGTACATGTTTTTTGTATAGCTTATGACTGCTAGAGAGACTCCTCCATATATGCAGACTATGGAGGTCTGCTGTAGATACTGCCATAGCATCTGCAGATCCACTAACTGAGGTACAATTTTTTAAATTTGTTAAATTTTGGAGGTTCATTATTTCTTATTAAACTTAAATCTACAATATCAAATTTTGTAGGTATATGTGAAATATTTAATTTGAAAATTAATTATTTGTATGTAGCTTACCCCTCGTGAGTCTATTGTTGTCCCTGCGATGATGCGTCAACAACAAATTGATAGGGATCATGACATTGTGGTAAGATTTCACATGCATTTTAACTAAATTGTACAAGTTTCTAAATTTTGAATGTATTTTAAAATTTTGGGTGTTAAAACTTGTTGTTTATGAATGTGCAGAGTTAGGTCAGCACGGCATGCTTAGAGACACCTAGGACCACATGGATGAAATCCGTAGTGGCATCTCCCTCCACTACATCCCCAGTGTCGTGGACATGCTACTTCTAAAGGGGGTGAAGAGAGGGAAGATGTTTCATGAGTAGATTTATAGTCCACCGGATGTACATATGTGGTCATGAGTAGATTCATAGTCCATTATATATATATAGCCTTTTGACCGCATGTGGTCCCATATGTACATTATGACACGTGCTTAGTTCGAGATGTACACATACATTATGAACTTATACATATATATTTTCAGAGACGTGCACCGGAGCACACTTTGTTTGATTCTTATATATATATCCATGTGTGTTGGTTTTCATATTTATGATTTTTTCGGGCTTCTTCTTTTACTTTTTAAAGTTCTTCTTTAAGTGCAATGCGATAGTGTAACGTTGGGATGCATATTTCTTAACTTCGCTTTATGGGTTTAGATCTAATGGAAAACATTAATATTCATATTCTCATAATAATGCTATGAAAACATTTTTTCTTTTTGTTGAAAGTGAAGCTCCAAGATTTATCTATTATTTTTCTATATGTTCTTTGTCTTGTTTGTTTACTAATGACTCAAAGAGGATTTCACTATGAGACTTATGTTTGTTTTTCTTGCAAGGATTTTCATTCGAAGTAGTCTTGATTTTTCTTATACTCTTTTTATTCAAGTGTTCACACATCTATACTTTTTTGATCCAAAGTATGATCAATCATCTAGGTTGATGGGAAAATATTTCTTATGATCCCCTTCAAAATAGAATCCCCTTGATTCCCATGAATTCTGCAAATGTCTCATCATTATCAAAGAGACATCGAGAGATCTTATATTAATAAGGCATGTTGAGGACTTAATTTATCATCTAGAACATTCTTTGATATGTTGCTTGTCCAACAATGTTAAGGGATTGACCAAATATTAAATTTCTTATCCATTACAAGGAGTTCCAGATTTGGAACCAATGGTATGTTCTTCTATGATGGCTTTGCAAATCTCCAATGGCCTAAAATGTTTCACTAATTTTGGATATGCTTTCGGGTAGATTATGTTTAGATAGGACCCACAAACCACAAGCACTATTTTTGATCTCGATGATTATGAGTTAAATATAATGAGCTCTATGTATAAGGGTAACTTTTTCTCTTGGTTATTATCATGGGATTGGATTTTGATGAAAAGAGATATGATCGTTGGAGTCAAGGTGTGTACTAATTTCTTTCTTGAAGGTGTGTGAGATCTATGTTTTTCGACACCCCTTAACTCATAAGTGTTTTATATAATATTTTCTTATGAGCAATGGTGATTTTGAGGAGATATAGGATCAAAATTCTAGTTGGTGTCTTTTCCAATTATTCTATTAAGTCAGTATTGACTTGTTGCATAAGAATAGGTAGGGGATAAATGGTATTACCAAACTAGAATGTCTTGTATCCACATCAAAACTTTTCTCTAAGATCCTAATGGTATTTACTTGTTCATTAGATGAATGGACATCCTATAAGGGATTAAAATTGTTTATCATTTTTCATAGATGTAGTAGTATTCCATGTCATTACAAGCTTGTCCATGATCTGAATTTTTGTTCTTTTATCTCCATGGTTAGGATATGGTTATTTGAATATACCCATCTTCTCATTAGGACCATGTCTAAATTCTTTTCAAATTGTTGTAGAACATATATCTTTATCAAATGGGTAAGGAAATAGCTTTTTGTATAGATATTTTCTATTATGTGTCCTACATTTCTTTCTTGAAAGTGGTTAGCGTATTCTTCATTGAATGCAACTCTTGTTGAATCATTTTTTCCTTTGTGGGTGATATATTGGTCTATTCAAGGAATTAGAACTTTGAAATTTTCTTCATTAGATGGATAAATGTGAAATTCACCTAACTTTATCTTTGAGTCTATCTTTGCATGTATTCCTATTCAAGTAACCTAAGGTCACTAAATTTTGAGCGAGTTTTAGTATTTTTCTTTGAATGATCTCCTTTTCGAATAAGGGATCATCTTCATCATCAAAATATAAGAGGAGGTGAGTCTATTTGACTATGTTCAATCTTGAATCTACGTGAAGCCTTAAAGTAAGGTTTTCATGAATCACTTGTTGGTTTTCATGGGTGATCCTCAACATTTTTTTACGTTTTATTAAGTGGAAGAATAACTATATTAAAATGGATGTCCATTTCTATGAGGGATGGTCATTTTGGGCATCTTCTTTTGTGATTCATGGTCTTAATCGAACACTTCATACTCTTGTAATAGTCTACCTCCTAACTCAAGGACTCTTTGCAGTACTTCGCTCTATTGTAGTAAAGGAGCTCATGAAAGAAAGATAGATCTAATTTGTTTTGGTCTTCGTATGAATTAGATTCTTCTCCACTATGACCAACCAAAGGTTCCATGTCTTTGACTTGTGAGAAGAGGGTTTCTAAATATTTTCGACTGAATGGGTATGTTGAATTAAAAGGATTTACCTTTAAGTTGGGTTCATCTCGTTTAGACATCATTTTTGTGATTTTTGGCATCACTCGACTCCATGGCACCTAGAGAGGCCTCGTCTAATCCAACACCTTAGCATAGGGACCCTCTACAATAGCCTCTCTCGGTTTTTTCCTTCTCATTTCGGTGCTCTCGTTGTCCTACTGTTTGCAAACACGTGAAATAGTGCAGTTGGAGCTAGTGTAAGGTTGTCAAACGCTATATTTTGCAAACGGTGGGTCATGGCACCAAACCGAATCACGCATGCATGTCCAGGTGGCTAGTGAATGCTAGAGGAGGTGGTGTTTTGGTGCGTGAAAGGGTCGTTGCTTCCGGCTACTTCTGTTCGGCGTAGTCCCTTAAGAGCCCCGAGACCAAAATATCATTCAACTTCGACGGTGACTACTCGACTCCATGGCACCTAGAGAGGCCTCATCTCGATCCAAACCTCAGTAGTGGACCCTCTACAATAGCCTCTCTCAGTTTTTTTCCTTCTCATTTCGGTGCTCTCGCTGTCCTACTTGCTTGCAAAACGCGTGAAATAGTGCAATTGAGCCAGTGTAAGGTCATCAAATGCTATATTTTGCAAACGGTGGGTCGTGGCACCAAACCGACTCACGAAGTATGCCCGAGTGGCTAGGTGAATGCTAGAGGAGGTGGTGTTTTGGTGCGCAAAGGGTCGTTGCTTCCGGCTACTTCGCTCGGGCGTAGTCCCTTAAGAGCCCCGAGACCAAAATATCGCTTCAACTTCGACGGTGACTACTCAAACTCATGGCACCTAGAGAGGCCTCGTCTAATCCAAAACCTCGAATAGAGACCCTCTACAATAGCCTCTCTCTCATTTTTTTCCTTCTCATTTCGGTGCTCTCACTTGTCCTACTTGCTTTGCAAACGCGTGAAATAGTGCAGCAAATTGAGCCAAGTAAGGTTGTCAGCAAACGCTATATTTTGCAAACGGTGGGTCGTGGCACCAAACCGAACTACGCATCGAAACATCCGGTGGCCAGGTGAATGCTAGAGGAGGTGGTGTTTCTGCACGCAAAAGGGTCATTGCTTCCTGGCTACTTCTTCGCGTAGTCCCTTAAGAGCCCCGAGACCAAAATATCGCTCAACTTCGACGGTGACTACTCGACTCATGGCACCTAGAGAGGCCTCATCCGATCCGACACCTCAAAGAGACCCTCTACAATAGCTCTCTCGGTTTTTTCCTTCTCATTTTTGCTTTTTTCCTTCTCATTTCGGTAAGGTCACACGCGTAGGTAAACGGTCTTGTAAACACTGGGAGAGGAGTCGAATGCTTTAAAAGGGTCAAACAAGAGCTTTTCAAAATTTACAACTTTTTCAAATTTACAAAACACCTACATTTACAACTTTTTCAAAATTTACAACATTTTCAAAATTTACAACTTTTCAAAATTACAACTTTTTCAAAATTTACAAACAGGGTTTTTTCAAATTTTCAAAATTTACAACTTTTCAAAATTTACAACATTTTCAAAATTTACAACTTTTTCAAAATTTACAACTTTTTCAAACAATGAAAGCTTCTCTTAGCTTCGAGAATTTAAAATTCTCTACTAACAGTGCCAACCACGTGAAGGTGGAAGCTTTTCTGGCACCACTAACCTAAACATAAAAGTGTTAGTCAAAGAAATTTAAGTTTCAAATCAAAACCATATACTATCTATATATGTACAAAATACACAAATTTAAAATAAAATATATTCAAACTTAAATCTAGATCTTTAAACTAAAAAAATTATATATATATATTGAAAAGAAATTATATATACTAGACATTCAGCATTGTAAATTCATTCCAATGAACCATCAGGATCGGATCTACTCTGAATAGCAGACAAGATTGCTTCATGATCTGACTCTCGAACCTTCCAAAGAATCTTGTTATTAGGCCTTCCTCGATATCTATACAGCTGAATATTTGTCACTAGAACTAGATGTGAATATAAGAGTATTTTCCTGTGTGTCTCAAAGTCTTCAAACACCCAAATAGAGGAGTTTTTTAATGGATACCATCAAGCCAAGTTCCAAGAATTACCACCGACCCCGTAGGATACTCAATATCTTCACCATCTATAATAGGAGAAGTCAACTTCTTTCTTTCCTCGATGCAATGACATAAGAAATAGTCTGTTCCTTCTTCATTGTCTTCTTCATCAAATTACTACAAACACATGTCCTACAAAAAAACCAAGGTTGAACAACTCAAATTTAAATTACATATTAAAATTTCAATGGACATAACTCAATACAAAAATTAAATAAATAACCATAAATACCTTGTCGCACCAAAATCAAAATTTCACAAAGTCCTTGATGTCAGTAACTTCATCTCGCAGAAAACAAGTCATAATGCTTGTGGAGGTTGATAACTAGGAAGCGGAGTTAGAGGCCTACAAATCCATCCTTCCACCCATTCTTGTGAATCACACTCAAGCAGCTGAGTGACAAATTCGATACAAGATGCACAAAAACATGTCAACTTTCTTGTCCATATGCCCACAAGTAAAGCCCGAGCTACAAAATGAGTGCATATCACTGACCCAATGAGTGTCATACAATCCTCGTAGTTAGCAATATGTTGTTCCTCTATCAACCAAAAATATCTCTGAACCGTGGAATTTTCTTGAGAACCTCGGGCCATGTTGTCAAGACACCATTCCACTATGCTCTTTCAGATCTTTTAATTTAGCACCATCTTTGTACTTCAACTCTTCTCTTGCAAGAGCTCTTTTCACACATGCCCCTCACCGTCATGCTCTCCTTTTCCATGTCCAAATTTCAGTGAAACTCCAAATATGTTACACACCCATCTTGACGTGCATTCTACTCATCCAATAAAACATTCATGCATTCTTAAACTAAGACGTGTAATTATCTGACCATATATAATGTTGTTTGAAGTGGATGTCCCTATCAGACAAGTTTCCATAAAATAACTGAAACACCCTTGCACAAATTCAAGAGAATGAGTACGATCATCACCGATATAAAAGTGGTACTCTCTTAAAAAATTTTCGATCATTCTCTCAGACTCGTCGAGAATGTAGAAATGCTATATGCACAAAAATGGCAACTTGTACCGAGTTGTAATATTGCGATTGAACCTCCATTTGTGGTCGCAATGTGTAATTCTCTGCAAAATCGACCACTGAAACAATAGTACCAATAGGAAATGTGTCTTTTCATAGCTTGAATTGTTCATCCAACCATCGAGCTCTATGTGTATGCCTCGCATACTCATAAACAATTTCATCCTTAAATTTTCTCATAAATTGAAAAATGGGCATTTGTTCTCAGACTAGCTCACACCATTTCGACTCTTTTCCATCTTTCAACCGGTATGCAACTGATTTATATTTATCAAACTCAACTAAATTATGTCCTATTGTACCTTCAATTTTCTCATGGATGTAACTTTCCAATTTAGGTAATCCGCCGCATGTACTACAACTTCCATCTAAACAATCCTGACTATAAAAAAATTGTCCAACTTCTTTTTCACAAAATATAGTAGGAATGAAATCCTGAAGATATTGGTGGAACTTGAACACCACATTCGATAACATAGTTTCGTAATGAAAATTAGAATGAATACGTAAAAATTTAGCATAATGCATCGCAAATTCAACATGTTGCCTACAACAACAAGTGGTGCGAGCATGGTTGATTTTCACATAGAATGGTTTCAACATTTCAAAAAAATGTTGACTAATTTTAATTTCCAGATTCTCTTGTTCAAACTTACAAAAAATTGAGTTTGAGTCATATCTAAGAAATGCTTTGATGTGGTTCACGATTAGTAGAACCAACTCTCCGCTTTATAACATCTCTTGTATTAGGTGAAACTCTAGTGTTATCATGCCAAAATTTAATAACAACTTCTCTTATAAATCGAATTATTTTTGTCCTTACGTGGTGCTCTAGCAAAAAATGCCCAAAATCGACATTATTGAGTGATCAAGGATATTACGCCTTTCAATTGCTTTCATTAGAGTTTTTCGATTAACTTGCAACATTCGACTTGTTTGCGTAATCAAACGTTGTTTTTTTATTGATTCACTTACAACACTAGTAGCAAGTACACGACGCACAATATTACTATCCCTAGTGCGTCTCTTGACACCAACAAAGGTGATATGCATCATGAAGGTTTTCAACAATTGTAGAGGTTTGACCACGTATATTAGATGTTGTCAATCCTAAGGTGTTTAATGTAGGTCTCATTTTAATCAATTTCATCAAACTAACCAACAACTGACATCTTTGGGAATCATTTAAAATTTCAAAATGATTATCCCAAATTTCAAAGTGGCTTTTCTTCCGATTTGTTTCATTCGTAAAAGTTTGTCGACATTGGTTTCAAAATGTTTTCATCAATTTCAATAAAAAATTAGGTTTCTTACGTAAAATCCTTGGAGGTGTTTTTGTCAAATTTTGCTTGTCTACAGCTTTCAACATGAATTTCCTTATTCACATTTTCATTGTCTCCTTCAATTTCAACATTTGCTACATCATGAGTATTTAATTCTTCTTCAACATCGACAAGAAAAACTTCTTCATCACGAGTATTTAATTCAACTTCAACATCGATAAGAGAAACATTACCTAGTTCTTCATTGCTTACAATAGTTGGGATCAAGATGAACCTCTTCTAGATTCACGAAGTTTCCGCATTCGCCAAAGATTTTGAATTTTGTTGGCCTCTAATTCGCTTGGTGTTTTTTACTTAATGACTTCCTTTTTTGACTTCATTTTTGTCTCCCATGATGTTTTGCTTCCGTGATAAGAAAAACGTGCGTAAAAAAGACATAAATTTCATAAGAATTCATATACGGTAAGGTCAGAGAGTAAAAATCACATGGTAATTCGTAGACATTGGGTGTGTAAATATGATTTATGAATAAAGCGAGCGATTTTTTATAAACCGCGCGGTTTATAGCGCGTTTGCGATCGCGCTTTATAAACCGCGATCGTGGATCTATCTCCAAACCTAAGCCTCGAAAAATCTTTGTTTTTCCCAACCAAAGCTATGGAAGGTCATTATGAAGTGTAAAAGGTCAAAAACCTCAAATCTGCTTCTTCCAAAGACTTGAACCATGCTAAAAACTGAAAACATTTCACAAAAATGGTGCCATCGCGTAGGGGAGACTCTTAGCTTCATAGAAATATTGATTTTAAAGTGAATAGAATAAGATAAATATCATTTTATAATTTTTTACTAACAATAGGTCTTTAAGACATTTTTTCCCGTGAATGTTCATGTCTACGTTTAAGACTGTAAATTTTGTTTCGCTTATCAAAATATGATAAAACTTATACCATCCCAAGCGTGGACAAATTCTATACACGTTAAAAAAATATTTTGATTTTGATATTTTTTGATATAGTTATGGCGGGCAAAAAAAGCGCTCCATTTTCTAAATATTTTCAGACCACTTTCACGGAAAAAATCATAAAAAAAATATTGCTAAAAAAATACAAAATAAAATCCATCCCAAGATAGACAACTACATCTAACGCTTTCACCAAAGGAAAAAAAAAAATAACAAGATTTGGTCATCCAAAATGCGGCAAACGGACTACAAATCTTATAAGTTTTTTCAAAAAAAAAAAAAAAAAAAAAAACTAAGTCATATAATTTTAAGTGTTTAATATAGCTAAACTTGTCCGTTTTTTTAAAAAATTAGTATTTTAGAAACTAGATTCAATGCTACGATTCATATTTATATAATTTTTCTAATTTAGAGTGCGTGTATAGCTAATAATCCCTACAAGTTGAGATTTCACTTTTTTTTGCAATATGACGTCCACGGATGACCCTATATTTGTCCATACTCTCATATTGATTTTACCGAAGAACATATTAAGGCCATTAATGATCATATTGTTGAGCACCCTCAAGATCTAGACTTACTTTTACATGTGGCTCATGAGGAAGCTACTAATTTGGTGAACTCAACACTTATGTGGCTATAACAACTTTTGTTGCCACTCAACCACTTGCTTCCACTCTCCCACCTATCTCTACTATTCTAGTTTTATCACTACTCCTACCAATCATTTTACACCACCCTTAGTTTCTCATGTACGACAAGTTTCATCCATTGGCAATCAAGACTTAACTTCTCTTTATCATGACCTTCAAGCTCAAATCCATAAGTTCAGCAAACAAGCCACTTTGCATGCATCATCATCTTTAGATTCTACCTTATTGTTGAACACTCCATTCACACCTGCCATCTCTACTTATTCACTTCCTCCTAGCTTTTTCACCCCTAAGCTTCCCATTTTCAATGGGCATGGTGACCCACATAAGAGCATCTTAGAGCATTTCATGTAGCTTGTTTATTTTTTTGATGATCATATTCTCTTAGCTAAAATATTTCCTCGTAGTCTCCATGACTATGTGATGCGTTGGTTTTATGACCTACCTATTCACTTGGTAACTTCATTCACACATCTAGTTGATGCCTTTCTTACACATTTCTCCATCAATATCGGCTCTAAGATCTCTTACACTCAACTAGCACAACTTAAACAGGATCCAATGAACACTTCGCTAACTATGTTTTAAGGTATAAAAACAATCTAGCTAAGATGAAAATGTGCTTGTGGACTCTAAGCTTCAAGACTTGTTTATCCAGAGTCTTTTACCACCTCTCCAAGAGAGTGTTCTCTTTGAAACCTCTCCTTCATTTGATCAACTTTGTCATACTCTTAAGCTTCATGAGACCAAACTTCTATCCATAGGAAAGCTTAAGTATCAGGAACAAGCTTCATCCTTCCACTCATTTTCAAAACAAGATGCCATTCAAACCATCTACAACTAAGCCTACCGACACTAAAATCACTTGTCAACGCCATTACTCCTTCTAAAGAGATTCAGTCACAACAACCTAGGCACACATTTAGCAACCTTCCAATGGCTCCACATCTTATATTGAAACAACTTCTCGAATAAAAACCTTATTACTCTTCCTCCACCACTCGAGTTAGACCCATCACGACCAAAAGGTAGGAACTACAATGAGAACTTCCATTGTGATTATCATCGATGTGTGGGACATTCAACAAATAGATGTTTCAAACTCTATACAATCATCCAAGATCTAATTGATGATAACAAACTAGAGTTTCTAGAGTCTACTAACTCTAGCACCAAGCAATGATAAGGGTAAACTCAAGATCTTTAACAATGAATCTCAACAACATGACAAGAAGACATCCGATTCTTCTTCACCAATCATACGTATCATGTGGTACCCCTCCTGAATCAGGAGCTCTTGATTTCTTAGTTGCAAACATTGACACTTCACCACCAATCATTTCTTTCTCTCGATCACATTATCATGCAAATTTTACATCTAATCATTTGCATATCAAGGCATCTATTGGCTCAACCTCCATCAATAAATACTAAGGTTGACCCATCCTGGCCCATTAGTGCATGCTCTATTTCACTTCTCAAGGCTATTGGTTATCCTCCATCACAAATTGAATATCCTTTCAACAAACCCTTTGGTGTTGTCAAACTACATGTTACAGTTGGTCCTCTTACACTGCTTGTGCCTTTCCTCATTGGAAACACAGTTGATGGATGTGACATGCTTCTTGGTCTCAATTGGATTCATCACTCTCAATCTATCATTTCTATGAATCATTTATGACTCAAATTTATTCACAAATAATCAAGTTATTTCTATTGATGGTGTCCCTCCATCTACTCCATGGTCATCATCTCCTCACACAATAGCTAACACACCACCTACTTCATCTAGCACATCACACTCTATGTTACTCAAAGCACAATATATACCTAGTTCACCTACTCGAGCATCATCTACATGACCACATCATTCCACTAGTCCTACACATCAACATAGGCCCATTCCTAGGATAGTCACTTGCATCGTGATGCAGATCCCCACCTCGGTTTATTCCACATGGGTTTCATCACCTTCACATTCAACATCACACATAGATCTCCATCACCAACACATTTTCGTGACACCACAACCTTCATCATATATTCATCCCTCACACATTTAGACTTCATGCACCAACACAATGTTTGTCTACCATACCACCACTATTAGAGCATGGTCCTACGCTTTCACCACCACAAGCATCGGATGGAGGACCTTCATCCTTCACTATCATTGGTTAGTTCATTTCATTCATATATACTTGGGGGCATCAACATCTATACATATCTCCCCACTCACCTTGGCATCTATCATCATTTATAATTTTCATATAGGCATTTTCATCACACATGTTCTAGCATCGTCATTACCCGATGACACACTCTTGTGCTTTGGTTCACACTTGACTATTGAGGGATTACTACACATGAACCCCACACATACACTATAGGTACATTACACATCATGACTCTTTAACACATCATGTTATACATCTTCCATCATTATCTACATCATTTTCATCTATACATCATTTCATACATGTCACATTTACATATCTATCATACATATACTAGTCCATATCATACATCATCACATTATCTATTGTTATCTATCTATACATCATATACATACATATATTTCATACATCTATCATACATATCATCATATACATTACATCATCTTCATCATCATATATATCACATATACATCACATACATACTATCACTTACATACATGATCTACATTACATTTCATATCACATACTACATTACTAGTCATCTATCTACACATATTATCTACATTGCATTCACATACATTACACTTTACATTCACACATATCATTATTACACATTCACATCATCTATTACATCATACATCACATGGTCATTTTTCATCATACATCATCTTCTACGCATTGCACTCACTACCCTATGATGCACTTTAGTTCCTCGAGTCCATACTCGACTGCCGAGGGTTTACAAATCAAATGGACCTTACATTCATCACACATTTTATCATTTGACCTTTCATCATGTGACATTTCTAGGCTAGTGACATACACTTTAGGCTAAATCATCACTATCCTCTATCATCTTGTAGTGGTATACACTTTAGGTTACATCACCACTCCCTTCTATTCATCTTGTAGTGATATACGCTTTAGGCTAAATCATCACTCCTCCATTCATTTTTTCATGATATATGCTTCTTTAGCTATAGGGTTCACACACACATCATTTCTAGGTCATCTCATCACTACACATACACATTCATCACAATGCATGTTAGACACAACACACACTTCAACCATTTCCCGATGATGCACTCTCATTTACGGTTCATTCTTGACTGCTAAGGGGAAAACAAATGAACCTCATTGCATACATTTCCATTCACTCAGGGGGCATGTGGCTCCTATCACCCATCTTGCATTCCATTCCATCCATCCACAACATACTACATATTATGGTTGTTTTACTCTTGCTTTACTTTTTTTGTTTCATATGATCACTTTATTACACATGTTAGTTAGATTACTTATATGTCATTTATCTATATCATCACACATGCATTCACATATTTTTTAGTTGTGATCACATATATATATATCTTTACATGCAACATGGATGCTCACCTTCTACCCTTCCTACACTGGTCACTGGGGGCATCCACATTCGTCTCTCACAGTGTTATTGTTTCATTTTGTACTTAGCACTTTACATTACTTGGTTATACATGCTTTTGACATACTAGTTATCTTTCTAACATGCTAATGGGTGCTTCATGTGCAACATTTGTTATGCAGAGGATATTTTCTTCCATACTTGTTTGTTTATTTTATTTGCTTTATTGTTTTTTCTTGTATGTGGGCCTTTCCCTATGTTTGGTGTGCACACTTGTTTGTTGTTTGTAGCCATGATGGCCTTGCATGTCTTGTGACATCGTGAGTGATGTCCCATGTTTACAACCCACTTTTGTGTGGGCTTACTTTTCTTCTTGCGTGTTTTCATTACTTTTTTATAGCTTTTACATTGTTTGCATAGATTACACATTATCTTTATACATGCATGTTTTTTCGTACTAACACTTGTTTTTGGCTAGCCTCTCTTGTTTGTGTGCATCTTGGTTTCTACCAAGTATTCCCTTCCCCTACAGGGTAGAGTTTTAGAGTTCATGTGGTTGGTCCTCTTTTGGGGCCGCATTCTCCTATCAATGACGTCACATGCACCCCCAAAGAGGGGGGCATCATTTGGGGTTTTACATTCTACACATCACATTTACACCGGTTCAGTTTAGTGCACTTTCCTTGCCCTTGGCATTGTGGGTTACATACAATGAGTGAGTTTAGACTAGTCTACAAACTCCATACACAATGGATTTTACAGGACATGGTTGTCCTTAGCATTTGGGGAGAGCAATTAAGGTTGGAGGATACAACTGGAATTCCTCCCAATACTTCTTCTACCACCATGTCGATCACCCAAAAACTAGAAAGATACAAAGATCTCTTCACACACATTTTAGAAGTAGTTAAAGGTTGGAGGACACAGAGCATTTCCTCCCTATACTTCTTCGGCCTATGGCGTCGATCACCCAAAAACCCGATAATATAGGATATCCTTTCTACACTCTTTCTCTCGACATGGATCAGGTGCACATGTTCCATTTACATTTTTCATTTACATACTTTACATTTACATTTTTTTACATACGTACACATGTGTCTTTTACATAGTTTTTTACACATTACATACATATATATTTGACTACTTGATCATTTTCTCCTTGCAGTCCAATATGAGAAACAAGCAATCAAATGGGGGCAAAACAACAATAAAAAAAACAACAACAACAAAAAAACAAACACTTCACGAAACACACCTCACATACTAACCATGCAGTACACACACACACATCAACACACACACACACATTTCCACCCTAGGTTCACTCTCATCACTTTTTTTGCATTTTTCATCTTTAGTTTCCACGCTCCATCATCTTTTTGTCATTCCACACTTTGTCTAGTCCTTCAACATGCCTTCTTCATCACTCTACATCGGCATTAGGTACACATCTCTATCTACTTTATGTTACCGAGATTTCTACTCACCAACATAAAGTGGGGGAAAATGTAGACACAAAATCATGCACTTTAGACATTATTTAGTCCTCGGTCTCATACTACTATTTAGAGGGTTTTTGAGTGAAGAAAGTACTAATTAACCCCATCTTTGGCCATTTTTATTTTATTTTATTTCATCATTCCCAACCTCCACCACACATATGCCCATCATTTTATCACTTTTGCATCATTTTAGCTTTGACTAGGGCACCTAGGGCAGTCTTGGGGGGTATCATGGGCCCTGGTCCCACCATGGGCACCCCGATCCTTTTTTAACTTTCCCGCCACTTTTTGGGCTCTTTCTAGCCATTTGAGGTCTTTATCTTTTTAGTGGTCATCCATTTCGGGGTTAATTATGAAATTAGATCAAGAGAACCCTATAAATATAAAGTTATGAGACCATAATGAGGGACCAAGCACTATCACTACTATCATCCACCTAGAGTTGCATCCATCTATTAGTATTGGAGATCATTTGCATCCACATAGCTCCATCACAAGGCACAAGGCTAGGACATCTGCATCACACACAACATAGGGGAGGATTCTATTCTATTCCATCCACCATTCTATTACATTTTTTTACACATAGTTAGCTCACTACATCACAAAGTGTGACTAGCACAAGAGCAACCTAGGGCATGTTTCACACACACACACACACAACTACATTTGGGTCTGAATGTAGTGCAACACTCGTTAATAAGACCACCATTATGTGCAAATGAGGTCATTCGACCTATTCATATGCATTTTTATTTTTAGGGATTGATGCTTGTTTAGGTTTTGTAGGTCTTTCTATTTATAGTGCAACGAACTTAATGTGAAACACAATGAGGGTTTGGACCACCTCACAAACTTGTGAAATAGTTTAGAGATTTTTCATAGACCAAGGTGCCCATTTTACAAACCAGAGACCCCGTAGGTGCTCCCCATCCCTTTCTAGGTGCTCCAGTCAAAGAATTAACTCAATCCATCCTTTTGGGGCTCCTACATATCGCTCCTTCCAAATTCCACAATCATCTTTCTGACATAGTCCCGTGAGCATCTTTATTCAAATGAGTTCTTTCCTCTTCTCTCTTGCACATTAGGGTCACAATCTTATAAATATTCTTGAGGAATGTACATTTCAAGAATGATTTTTAGAAAACTTTGAAAAGATATGGAATTCTATACATACTTAGAGAAATCCTTGTTTAGGAAAGTAGAAACATTTGGCATTCCTTAATAGATCAAGACTTGATTCTCTCAAGATAACCATATTAGACAAGATCAAAGACACACCTGATGTTGTGTTACATACAAAACACAAATTGTGAATGAAATGCACATTAGGACTCAAAGCACTTGACCTTCTTTATGTCCTTAATGATTCATCTTACCAGAATGCAACCGTGAGAAGGAGACAACCATGACACAAACTTGTCAACTTCAAAAAATGAATTATACCTTGGGACATATTAATCATACACTCATTTTGTATGACCACTCAAGAGAGACATTTAAGGGCTTTAATGAACATTGGTACTTCAACGTGGGACCAAAAAACCACTCCTTGAGTTTTACATACCTTGGAAACATAGTGTAGACTTTAGTCAACAACAATTGTTGGAAACTTTTTTAAGAACATTATTTGGATCATTCACTCAAATTTATCATGGATAACACTTGATTGGTAGATTAACAAGATAGATGAATCTAAAATCATGCTTATTTCATCTCGTTTATACCTTCTAGAATCCTAGAAAAGGCATATCATCTTATGAAGTCTTCTCAAAATAGGAGGAAGTCATCAAAGAAGAATGATGACTCACTTATTTCTTTTCTTGTCTTTGTGATCTTGTTATTCTTATTGCTTGCATTCCTTAGTGTAACAACCATATTATCTTAGCTCTCACCTTCTAATTGAGAACCTATTAAACATACATGTTGCATCTCATGCACTGTTCCAACACTACTTGAGGAAGAAATTATTCATGATTTACATCAGATCTGTATTCCTTATTCGTGTCTTTTCATCACCTACTAATATATTTCTTGTAATTTCTTCTCCCCGTGACTATCTAAGATTGTTGTGTCTCTTCAGCATACCATTGTTATTTCTATCACTCTTCTTTCTCAACTTCTATCTTTCCTTTCTTGACCTTCTATAACCATTTTTCTTTTTTTTTTCCTAGTATATCTCTCAACCATGGATGACTTGGTATTACTCTTATAGTTTTTATTATATTAAGATTAATTTATCTTTCCTATGGAATGCATTAATCTTATAACTAAATCTATATTGTTCATGGTAATGTGTTTTGAAAAATTCCCATGTGTGATGAAGTTGAATAAATCAAGTTTATTTCTACCTCTTGAGTCTCCTTCTTCCCAAATCATGATTGATTAGATCTTCTAGGAAGTACTTGGATATGTGACACTTTTATTTTCAATTGAAGCATACTATAGTATTTTCATATTCAGTACTATAAGCCTCCATGAATGTTCTTTTTCAAACCTACTCATGCGCCCTAGCTCTATGCCCAAAAATAATGCATAAAAAAGAATTCCATTTTATTTTTCACTTAATAATCTCTCCATTGAATTTGGTTGTATAAATATCCTCTTGTGCTCTATGTTTCCATTCTTGGATTGAGAACTTTCTTAACAAGAAGGATAACTTAATTGAGCTCTTAATTTCCTTTTCTTTGTTTGTTCTAGCACCTCTTTTAGGGTCTTTATTTTTACACTTAGTCTTTCAAATTCTTCACTCTAGCTTGGCTAGATGTTTAACATAACTCATGACTGAGATCATGCTTTATTTCAGTATGATATTTTGTATTTTTACTTCCAAACTAGGCTTTTCACTTTTCAATATGTTTGTTTGATCAACAACCCATTAAGTTTACAAAAACCTGCTCTAACTCAACCTTCAAAGTCTTTATGTCTTCTTTCAAGTTTTAGATATGCGTCACCTTTAGGACATATCATTTATTTCATTACCATGGTTATCCTCCTTGATTTTAATTTATGTCTTTAACTCATTTATAAGATCTTGTGCAATTTCATACCTATTTTTCAATAGTGAATTTGTTAAAGATGTAATCATACTTGTGTCCTCAAGATCACCTCCAAGATCTTTAGGATCAATTTAGAAGGACAATATTATGATACCGGTAATTATGGAAATCAAGACACTGAGATAGAGGGTGAATTACTTTCTTTCAAATTTTCACTCACAATTTAGTTTACTTAATTTGTAGCATCAACATCATAACAACATTCAAGAAACTAAAATGAGAGAAATCACACAGAGAAAATATTTAAAGTGGGAAAAAAAAACTAAGAAAAACCACTCAAACAAAAGGACTAAATTACGACAAGATTCTCATGTACATGTTACATTGGTTTCACATTTATACTTCACCTCAACTTAGAGCTGCAACTCCAAAATTCAATCAAGCTCAACCTTATCTTTAGCAAGATTCAAATTTCATTGAAGTTTCAACTCCAAATCCAATGTCAACTAACCTTTATTCAACTTATAAGAATATTCAATCCCTTAATGCTAAGAAACAACTTAGTCTTCTACAATTTTTGATCACTCAAATAGGATGTCTCACACACAAAATTTTGACCACTAGAATAGCTCATTATTATTATTTTTCACACTACTTTATCTTTTGCAAGTACTCTCCTAAGAGTTATATTTTCAACATCATATCTTCCTTGCAAAAATTGTCTTCTTCATCAACACAACTCCTAACAAAAAAATATTTAACAACATAGTTCGTTATATTGTTATTTTCACTACCTTTTCACACAAATTCACACTTTCATCCCCACACCCACACTTGTTTTTAGGGAGAATATTTTCATGAAGGAAACATAACTCCAAAAATTTATTTTTCACTTCTATTCCTTGACTATAACTAATTTAAGGCCTTTTCACTTTTTCTTTTGTCTTGGTAACTCATACACATAAAGTAAAAAGGCTTTACTTAAAACAAAAAAACTAGGACATCACCAATTTTATTTACTTTTCATGATGGAATCTTTCAAAAAAATAAATTTCTCAAAATCATATTTATAACCCCTCTCAAACTTCAAATTTTTTTCACTCCTCTTGCAAACTTTTTAACTACCTCTCAATCTAATTTATAGGCATGTCCAAAAGCCTTTTGTATTTGTCTTGTTTTCTCCAACGTACCATTTTTCTTTATATTCCTTTACACAGATACCATTTTTCATATACATGAAAATAAGTTACTTTACACCTCATTAACCTTTTATACTTTCTAACCTTCCTAACTCACCATTTATTCTTCAACACTTCAGTGAGGTTCAAACTTCCATTAATGGAGGTTAGAACTGTAGTCAAGAAACATGGTTTTATATTATTGTTTTATTCAGGTTCAAAGTCCATAAAAATATTTGGGAGAGTTTAAATTTATCTCTATATCACCTCAATGAAAATTGATCATTATCACACTCATTCGATCAAGAAAATACTTTTTCGAACAAACATCACCGAGATTTTCACACCCAGAAACTAGTCTTCACTAAAGAGGTATAAGTTTTTATAAACATCACTTAATGGAGCTCTACCATACCTTTATGGAAATTTATTGATATTTTGAAACTACTAATATTTATCAAAAAATTACATTCTAAGGTTATAGCATGAAAACTTGCATATCTCAAAGATAGATGAGACTAAATTCAAGGGTTCCAAAAACTATTTTGTGCTTGATACATTTAACAATTTAAATCATAATTTAAAATCAAATAACATCATGAAACATTTCATGAGACCTCTAATTCACTCTGGAACCTTTACTTGTAGATATTTTATGAAAAAAACATTTACTTTTCAAAACTAAAGACTAGTATTTCCTGTTTAGCCTTCTCAAGTCTAGGACTAAAAATATCCTATACCTTCACATTTATCCAAATAAGTGACCAATATGACTTCATTAGAATAACTAAAACACCCCAATAATCATCCAAAAAATTGAGCATGGATTCCTTGGCAAACTTTGTCTATACACTTAACTTCTCACAAAAATCATGTTTTCCTATGGGGCCCACTAGGTTTCATGAACTAAAATCACCATATAAATGACCTATGGTGAGTTATATATACTAAAATAATTTTCAAGAAAAAACAATTCAATTTGGAGGTATAAAAAACCAATTTCTCCTTACCAATTTTATGGGTTTGAGGAATGCTTCTAACGACTTCACAAAAATGGTAGGAACTTTCTTATAGTGAACCAATCATTGAAATACTTATTGAGCCATGATTTTATAAAAATTTAATCAAAATTTTCTGTTATGATTTATATTAATAAGGATCCACAAAATTTTTTTGATTCTAAGAAATTAGGGTGTTATTTTAATAGCTTTACTTTACCCAATTTTATAGAAAATACAATATCTTGGGAAAAAATCCTCCTTAGGTCCTAAAATTTGGACCATTCCTTATCAATATGTCTTCCATAAACTCAAATTACCATTTTATTTATTTCACTATGAAAATTCTAATCCAATGTCATTTGTGCATGTTAAACCAGACCACAAAAGAGAGTTAAATAGTATATGATAGTGGACTGCCTAGCATATGCTAGATCCAGAAGTGTGATACTTCCTAGAAGGTCATCAATCCACTATTTATAAATCAATATAAAATAACTTAAACATGTAAATAAAAGAATCTAGTGCTAGCATTCTGATTTGGGTGCCTCATATTACTATCAACGTCAATCCGATTAAATACTAAGGTGTTGTGTAGGTAAAGGTTTTAGGTCAGGTTGCGGGTAACGCAGGTGGTCTATGGGTCATAGACAAGGTCTTGGTAAAGTTGGGTAAGGTGTTTGGGTTGTTTTAGGTGGGGTAGGTTGGTTTCTGGTCTAAAGTAGTTTTATCAGACATAGAGACCGACCATGTCGGTCAGGGTGACCGATGTCGGTTTAGGTATGGCGATATACCGGTTTAGGGTGACCGATATCGGTCACTGTGGAAAGTGGCAGGGAGTCAGGTGGAGGGTGTTTGGGCTCTCTTCTATCTTGGAACAGAGAGTTGGAAAGGTCTCTGGGGGAGGGTGAGGTGACAGGTCCAAGATAGGTGTGGTAAGGTTTTGAGTGAGGTTTGGGGTAGGCTAAGGGTTGAGTTGTTAGGTTGGGTTGACAATCATAGTGACCGATATCGATTAAGGAGACCGATGTCGGTATAAGACAGACCGACCATGTTAGGGTTAACCAGTGTCAGTGACTATGGGGAGCTGGAAGATGTTGTAGAAATGAGTTTTGGGTCCTCTCTATGATTACACAAAGAGTTTGGAGGGTGTTTGTGAGGTCTACGTGAGGGAGGTAGTTTTGGGATAGGTTTTGTGAAGTTTAGGTTGGGTGTGAGTGGGTGGTTGATAGAGAGAGAGATGAAGGATAGATCTAGGTAGAACAATGAATGGATGAAGGCAAAGAGAGAATACAACTACAAGTGATAGAGGAGAAACCAACTTACTTGGAGTTTAGAAGGGTTCTAAATGCCCGTAGTGGTGGAGAGGTGGTTGGAGATGTTGGTGAAGGTTGATCTATGGAATGGTGCTCAGTGCTACGGTAGTGCTTCCTGAATGCTACCGTGAATGCAAATACCTTCATCAGTCTTGGTGTTGGCTATGGCTATCTGGATGTGCGAAAGGGCTCTGGTTCTTGCTTGCATGTAGATCTCCTTCATTCCAAAACTTGAGAATGTGGCCAACCTCTCAAACAAGGTTACCAAAATGAATATATGGTAACCGATGGTTTAGGGTGACCGAACGTCGGTTTAGGGTTGACCGATCGGCATCGGTTAAGGTGGAAATCCTAGGTTTACTAAAAATGCCAGATCTTGGCAATCTTTTGGGCCAGCTCTGTCTATTCTCACGGATCAAAATGGAATGTTACATTTTAATGAGCAGGAATGTGGTTAGAGGGAGAATAGGCATGTGATTTTAGGGTTGCACTAAGTCTTAGTTCATTAAGGTAGGTAGGACTAAGTCTTAGTTAGTTATGGTGAGTGAATATTGAGTCCTAGTAAAAGGGAAACATGCTAAGAATAGGTTTGTGATGAGGTGAGGTGGTGGGGTGAGGTGTCTAGGTGAGGTGGAAATTAGTTTAATTAGGGTAATTAAATAATGAATATTGTGAGGATGAGTATTACTTTAATTATAAATAATTAAACTAATATTAATGTGGGGTAAAAGGGTCATGGTTAGGTGAATATGTTTGAGTTGGCTATTCAAAAAGGGACCAAGGGGAGTGTGACCCAATTTTGGTGTCTACATTTTTCCCCTTTTTTGCATAGCTTGTATTGGTAAGTGACACTAAAAAAAATAGGAAGTGATTGCCCCATGTGTGGGTGAAGGTGATCCCCCTCAAACTAGGCATTGATGAGGTGTAATACGGAATCGGTGAGTGGTTTGATAAATGTGTAGGTGGTGAAGATAGGTGGGGAAGGGTATGAGTACTATGGGAAAGGGTGATGGTCAACTCGGGTAATAGGTAATAGGCCGGGTCAAAATCAGGTCATGGGTAATGGAAATCAAATGCACACACACACATATAGATTGCAACATGGTACCAAGTTGAAGAGCTTGCAAACTCTACATCGTCTAAGGTCGATAGGTTTATCCAAACAAGGGTGAGGTGATTCAGGTATCCAAGGTATAGGATATGGTCCAAAAACACAACGTAGGTCAGGTGTAGGAATGTTTAGGTATGTTCTAGTACACCAAAGGTTTGGTTGGGATAAATGACAATGACAATATAGGCAAGGTATGGTTGTTAGGCTAAAACAACATAGGTAACAACATCACAAGGTATAATGAGTACATAAGGTCAATGGTCACACCAAGTTGGTCGGTTTAGGTAAATAGGTCATGGCACAGGTAAGGCCAAGGTATAGGTAAAATAACAACTCCTAAGATGCAACAAAGGAGATGTAGGGTAGGTTGAGCTTGTAGGTATGGTTCAATGGGTGGCCAAAATGATAAAAGGTGTGATGGAGGAAAATGGTCAAGGTGATAGGTAAAAAAAGTCTTAATTAGGTAATTAGGCAAAATAGATACATGATGGATTATATTATGGGTGGTTGTATGTTTTATGTTTTGTAAGTTTCTAAGTTTATTGTTTATGTGATGAAGACAAGGTGATGATGGTCATGCATGTTATGGTTTAGAAGGTTTCAAAATTTTGATATGATGGAAATATAGGTCACTGATAATGGATGATTTGATTAAGTGGTAAATGATGGATTAATGGTTTGTTTGTAGATATTAATTTCCAAGTTATATATAAATGGAAACTAAGGTAGGATTATGGAATAGAAATGGGGAAATGTATGGTAAATGTGGTGAGTTAACCTCTAAGTATGCCCTGGAGTAGCATTGGATACATGTTCCCCAAATAATGGGATCATAGTAATGTAGTAATTCCCATAAGTAGGGAAATGAATATGGTGATGATAATGAATGTATGTTAGTTTATAATTTTGCAAATTGTTTTTAGGTAGGGTAAATAGGTAAAAAAGGTGGAATGAATAGGTGTGGGTAAAAAGGTAAAGTGGATTTTGGGTTATGGGTATGGGTAAATAGGTAAGGTAAGATATGGGTAAATGGTGTGGTAAATGGGTAAATTTGGAGGTAGATGGGGTATGTGTTTCCTTTTGAATGGGTAATGTCCAAAGGTGGGGTCAAATTAAATATGGTAAGGTTATCATGTAGATCCCCAGATGGGTAAATAGGTAAGGTAAGATGTTGGTCTATGTGGGTAAAAGGTAAGTTTTGATCATGTCAAAATTCCAATGGGTAGGTAAGAAAAATAGGGGCCTCAATGGTGATTGGGAAAAATAGGTTCTTAGGTATGTCAAGAAGAAATGTGGGTAAAATAGGTATGGATTGAATGTGATGGGTAAATAGGAATGATGTTGGGTCATGTGGTGATGGGTAATGAGGTAAGAATTGAATTTGGTCATGAATGGGTAAAGGAGGTGAAATATGGTTAGGTGTGTCGATGGTCTTCATCTTGTATAGGATAATCAATAAGTAATGAGGAAGGTGAATGGTAAGAGGTGGTAAAAGAGCCACTTAATTGATAAGAACCCTAATGAGTCTACCATACCCAGATGGGCTTATGAACATAAGACCCTAAAGGCATTGCATAATGGACTATTCTAAGGGTGAAGAAAGTCACATGATCACGAAATGTCATTGGGAAAGTCCCTTGAGTAGAGAGAAAATTAGGGTGAAAAGGAAATGAGGTGAAAGTGGGTGGTTTAGCGTAACTTAGTGTATGAAACATGTTTACCTGAAAGAAACCCATGATCAAAAATAGGCAAGTCCATGATGAAAAATTTATCATTTTCTTCATTTGTTTTTTTTAATAGACTGATCGATGCAAGAAGTCTATATGGGATGAGTATATTATCTCCTTGAGGTCTTCATGAAGTTGATCAATGTGGGAAGCTTCTAAATATTTTATTGTATTTTTGCAATGACTTTATATAGTTGTCCTTCAAGGGAGAAGTCTATTTATAAAGATAGAGAGAAGAGATGTCCCTTTTGAGGGAGTCATCTTTTTTATGGAAGTTTGACTCAAGGAGTTGAATCCCATTTTGTTTTTGGATGTTTTAAGTCATGGACAAGACTATAGAGGAAGATTAGGTTCTTGTTTAGAAGACAAAACCATAACACACAGAGGTTAACTATGAAAGAGGTGGTTTCAAGTGATGAATGACCATGGGATTCCATCTTTAAAAAGATGAAAAGTATCCATGAGAATCATGCCATGAGTAGAGCCGTGGTACTCATATTGAAGATAAGGTTGAAAGGTGATGGGTAATCACATGATTCTTGTTTAGTCATTGATCCTAAAAATGGGTAATATGGAAGGTGAATAACGCTCAAGGGACGAGTGGTCAATTGAAAAAGTGATATAGGACTTGATGTCAACAATAAAATGGTCAAAGATGCAAGGCATTGAGGGGCTCAAGTTTGGGTTTACCTTCGAGTGAAGACAAATGATAAGCACCTGATCCATAGGCATGGGTAATGATATAGGGTCCAAGCCAATTAGGAGAAAATTTTCCCGTTTTTAATTTTCTCTTCTTTGGTTACATGTTGATTTTCCTTCAGATGAGGTCACCAACCTAAAGGTTCATTTGTGGACACATTTTTCATAGGCACACTTGATACATTTTTGGTAGATTTGGAGATGGTCAAGAGCATTGAGATGACATTTCATCTAATAACTCAAGTTGTGCTAAATGGTCCTGGCAAAAGTCATCATCATTGAGCATGTCTTGTAGTGAGATGCGAGAGATGGAATCTAGACTTTGAGAGGCAAGACAACCTCAGTACCATAGACCAGAAAAAAGGTGTGGCAGTAAGTCAAGTGTGAATACTAGTGCGATAAGCCCACAAGGTGAAAGGAATGTGTGTATGCCAATCCTTCCCAGTATCATCAACTACTTTCATAAGAATTTTGTTCAAGGTTTTATTGGTTGATTCTTCTTGGCCATTGGTTTGTGGGTAATAAGGTGATGAGAAACTGAGTTGAATGCCAAAAGCATCACACAACTTACGTAGGGTTTTGTTTTTGAATTTCTTTCCATTATCAGTGATGAGACGGTGAGGACGCCAAAGTGACAAATGATGTGATGGTTGATGAATTCACATATTTTCTCAGCTTTTGTAGAAATGAGGGGAATGGATTCTACCCATTTAGTGTAATATTCAGTAGTGGTTATAATCCATTGATGGCATTGTGAAGAATGGGGATTGATCTCTCCGACAAGATCCAAGCCCCATTGAGAGAAAGGCCAAAGGTCTCGTGTGACCTGTAAGGCATGACTAGGTGTGTGATGAAGATTAGCATGTTGTTGGAATTTCACACAACATTTGACATAGTCACAACAATCATGGTTTAGGGTTGGCCAATAATAGCCAAGGTGAAGAATGCATTTAGTGATAACTAAACCACTAAAGTGGCCTCCACAAATTCCATCGTGAACTTCCTTGATGGTGTAGGGAATTTTAGAACTTGTAAGGCATCGTAAGAGAATACCATCAAAGCCACGCTTATAAAGGAGACCACCCATGATGACATAGTGAGAGACACTTTTAAGAAAGGCACGTTGTCCATTACGAGTGAGATCATAGAGGTAGAATGGAAAGGGAAAGATAGTCTACAAAACTTTTATACCAAAGGTCATGTGGGTCAGGTGTAACGGTTTCGATGGAGTGGACCTCATGAGGTAAATAAGAGGGTGATTGTAACCTTTGTATTGTGACAAAGATTTTAGATTCGGCAGGTGAAGTGGGTATCTGAGAAGCCAGGCAGGCCATGGTATCTACAAATTTATTGGTAGAACATGGGGTGGTTTGAAGTTCATAATGGTCAAAGGTAGTCAAAAGTATGTCTACATGATGTTTATACTTTTGAATTATTTCATTATGACACTAGTATATACCATTGACTTGATTTACAACCAGCTAGGAATCACCAAAGATATTGATTGACTTAACATCTAAGGCATAAGTAGCATCTGAGACCCAATACTAGTGCTTTCGTATTTGGTGATATTGTTTGTACAATCAAAATCTAGTTTGAAAGATAAAGGCATGGGTTCACCACCAAGAGGAATGAGGATAACACCAGCCCCCCCCATGCACGACATTTGGAACCATCAAAGAAGAGGGTCATTTGGTAAGTGGTATCATCCAAGGAGAGGGTAGCATGGATTCATCTAGGAAATCAAAGTTAGAGGGTTGATTTCTAGAAAGAGGTGCATCTCTACTAGTTGGTCAATGATGGTTTGGCCTTTGATATAGACTTTTGATGGATGAATTCGAGGTCAAGGTCGATAAGAAGCATGAGCCAACATGCGCAACACATGATGTTGGTAGGGTTTGGCATACATGTAATGTAAGGGGTCAATATTGGTGACAAAAAGGTTTTGTGGTTGAGTAGGTAATGATGAAGCTTGGTGGTGACAAAAACTAAGGCTAAGAAAGTTTTTTGGCATGGGTGTATCTAGTTTCATAGTCTAAAAGGGTATGACTTATGTAATAAACCACTTTCTCTCTATGTTGCTCGTCATGATGAGCGAGCATGACACCTAAAGAATGGTCAGTGGTGGAAATGTATAGGTAAAAGGGTTGGTCATCCTTAGGAGGAATGAGCACTGGTGGTTGAAGAAGGTATTGTTTTAAGGCATCAAAGGATTTATGGCATTCATCATCCCATTTGAATGAGACATCCTTTTGAGGAGATGATGAAATGGTTGATAACGGTGAAAAGCTATGTGAGATAAAATGATGAATAGATTACAACTTACCTTGCAAGCTTCAAAGTTGATGAGATTAGTAGGTGGAGGCATTTCAAGAATAGCCTTCACTTTAGTAGGATCAACTTCTATGCCATGCAAAGAAATGATGAAACCAAGGAGTTTTCCTAAAAGTACCACAAAGACACACTTCTTAGGTTGAAGGTGAACACAATACTTGATGAGGCAATCAAAGATGACCTTAAGGACTCACAGTGTTTGGCCCGATGTTTGATTTGGCAAGAAGGTCATCTACGTAATCTTCCAATATGTGATGCATGATGTCATGGAAGATATAAGTCATGGCTCGCTGATATGTAGCACCAACATTTTTAAGGCCAAAAGGCATGACTCGATAGTAGAAGGTCCCCCAAGGAGTGATGAAGGTAGTTTTGTGTTGATCTTCTGGAGTGAAAGTAATATTTGATTATAACCCGAGAAACCATCCATGAGTGATAGCATTTCATGGCCGGTGGTGAGATCAACTAGTTGGTCAATGCCTGGTAGGGGAAAATCATCTTTGGGACAAGCTAGGTTGAGGTCATGGAAATCCATGCAAATGCAGAGTCCCCTATTGCTTTTGTGATAGAACGATGTTAGAAATCCATTGGGGATAGTCAATGGGT
Organism: Taxus wallichiana var. yunnanensis; assembly: GCA_018340775.1. Lineage (NCBI taxonomy): Eukaryota > Viridiplantae > Streptophyta > Pinopsida > Cupressales > Taxaceae > Taxus > Taxus wallichiana. Next base: position 3,064,012 of record CM031238.1, read on the forward strand.
AGGATGAAGGAAACCGAGAGAAGGGCAATTGAAGTTCTTCTTTGACAAGAAGAGCAATGCAGGATGCATTTTCCACGTAGCTTTTGTTTTATGGGTTTGGCATTAGGAATGGTTACGATATTGTGGACCATGATTTTTGGGTCAATACTGGGCATATCGGCATAGGACCAAGAAAAAGTGTTGCTATGGTCCCGAGGAAAGAGGTAAAAGCTTCTTGTTCAACAACATCTAAAGACTGACCTATCTTTAGAATGTGTGGGTCATCCTGAGTATTAATGTTGATTTTGATAGTCGATTCATTCAACATGGTTTGCATCTCAGAGGGTAATGACTGATGAATATAAGAATCTTCCACACCCATATAGGTAGGTGAGGATAGACTCATCATCCTAACATTGAATGACATTAATAGAAGGTGTATCATCATCGATCATGTTAGGATACAGGAAGGGAAGAGAAGAAGGAACCTCACCATCACGTTGATAGGTTAGAGGTCCCAAGGAAATCATGTTTATGAAAAAAAAAAAAGTTAGGAGGAATAGATTCAGGGATCTATGGACTCCATGGGTGAAGATGGTGATGTTGGTGAATGGGGTGGAGAAGGTTTGTCTTCCTCAATGAGGTTAACGCGGGCCTTCTTGGAAGGTGATGTGGGAAAATCCAATGCCACTATGATCATTGTGTTTATGGGTGGTACATGAAATGACAATATGGTGGCCTTGTTCATAAAAACTCAAAGCCAAAGCCTTTCCATGCACAATGGTGAAGGAAAGTGTGGGTGAAGTGAAGTTAGTAAGGGATTAGAGGTCAGATGAAAATGATCATGTTTGGGATGGAGGTTCGGGTGAATAAGTGGCAGTAGTCAAGTCCCCATATGTTAGGTTAGTGCGAAGGTGGGGAGGACCATAAGGGAAAACCTCACCTATGTGGTCATAACGAGGGTGCTGATGCAGTTTCCATACTCTTACAGAGTGAGGAATGTGTCGATATTGTATAGCGGTACTCCCCCAGAGTGAGGCATTGAAAAACACCTTCTAAGGGATCAAGTAGTTGATATGTGGGTGGCGGGGATAGATGACTCACTAGATGATTGGGCAGGAGGGGTAGTAGTCAATTTGGGAAGTAGATGAGTCAGCATAGAGAGGCTACAAAGATGATAGTGGGATAATAACAAGGTTAGAGATGTGGGAGAGGTGGTGGCAACATTGGTGGATGGGGTCATGTGGGTGAAGGAGAAGTGGGGATAGTGGCAGATGCCTTGACCGGTACAAGTACATCATTGGGCCGGTATAACATGTTACAAGTTTTGAATGGTGATGGGTCAAGGGGAGGATGGTATAGTTATGTCCTTCATGTTCAAATTTTACATAGTGGTGTAAAGTTGAAGGGACACAACCCATGAACGTGAATCCAAGGTCTCCGAGAAATAGGTTATATTGGAACTCCCCCTCTAAGACGTAGAATAGTTCCGGGATAGTGCGAGGGCCTACGTGAACATGAAGGATAATGGTGCCAAGGGTGGAGGTAATGGCATCATTGAAGGAGCACAACATAACTGGTTATTATGCATACAATTAGAAGGGATACACATTTTATTGTATGCATGTGAGGAGATGATGTTAATGCTAGCACCACCATCGATCATGATGCATCGTATGCGTATGTTATCGATATAGATGGAAATGAATAGGGTGGATCAGGGTCATCTGACTGAGAGGTACAATCTCCTCATCAGAGAAGCTGAGGGGATGAAACTTGAGGAGTGGGCATGGGGGTAGAAGAAGGAGATGATTTGGTAAGCGAGGCCACATGGTGAGGGGTAATAATGGAGGCCACTAGTGTGGGGTCATTGGGTAAAAATTCAATGGATTGTAAAACCTCGATAAGGGCTTGTCTATGAGATTCAAAAGTTTGGATGAGATCATACAAAGACATATTTAGAGGAGACTGATGTAATTGTTTTATCATTACGTGATGGGTAACCCCATCAGAGATAGGGTATGTAGTCCGTGCATGGATGGTGATTTTGGGTGTGGGTGCAGATGGTATATTGGGCACATGGTTGGTTAATGGGATTTTTTTCTTTTCCTTTGTCTTTCTAGCATGGGTGGCAACGTGAACCATGTTAATCTGAGGGAGGTGGATGGAGAGGGTGTGTCATGAAAGGTATAATGACATGAGGGGAAAAATCCTAACGGTGGATAAGATCCTTGTGAAATGAGTAGGGCACACTGACATTTGGGTGGTGATTTGGCCAACTCTAATACGACCATGTTGATCTCAAATTTTGGAGGTGGGAAAAATGGTTGTGGGGGTGGAGATATTGATCGCTGAATGGGTAAAGGATGATGATGTGTGGTGACAGGTGAAGGTGGAACATGGTCCTCATCAAGAAGGTCATCATCATCAAAATTTTTTTCAGGAGGACAAAGTTGGAGAAGAACAGTCTTTAGAGCCTTACAATTTTCTACATCATGTCCTGACACATGATGATAGGAAAAAATATTGGTTTCATCAAACCCTTTTGGTTTGGGTTTGAGAGGATCGTAAGGTCAAGCAAGGTAATGTGATGACGGAAGTCTCTAAGAGATTGGTTAAAATGTTGGCGTAGGATCCTCACTAATGGATCACAATGGGAAGTGAGTGTGGGTTTGGGTAGAGGTGGATGATCGCGAGGGAAGAGGATTTATAGGAGGGGGAATGGGTTAGTCTACTAGTTTGATAAGTGGTATGGTCTTATGTTTTTTGGCATCTGCTTGGGTAAAGGTGGGGTAGAAGAGCTGGTGATGGAAGGTTTTGTTGGTTTGACTACCTTATTGGAGGGTAGTGGATTCTTATCTTTGGGTTGCACCTTCTTGGGTAAAGGTGACATGGGAGTATGGATGTAGAAGGGAAAGCAAATGGTGGAAGAGGATGGGTTACCCACGGGGAAACCGAGTTATGGTGGAGGTGGTTGGTAGAGGTTGGGTAGATGACATGGGTTGAAGTCGTATAGGAAAGGTTGGGGTTATAGTAACTGGTGGAGGTATAGGTGGTAAGAAGTGCATGGGTGAGGGTGAGGGAGTTTGGTTTTGGGTGAATGAGGTGTAATAAAGGCTCATGATGCAGTAGTAGGTTGTTTAGCTTTTGACTGGCCTTGGGTAGGGATTGTTTGATCAAGGTTGATGGATGGGGCCCTAGGATGGATGGAAAAGGGGAAGAAGGTGACAAAGGTGTGGTAGAAATACTAGGTGTACACACGGCCTAGAAGGTTGGGTTTTCTTTTTAGGTGGGGATAATGTTGGTGCGGTTTGGGAAGATGCAATAAGTCCAATTTGACAGGTGGGTGAGTAAGGCTTGATGTCAACATGACACCCAAAGTAGTGATGGGTCTAGATACGGGTGAGGAGATAGGTGTGGGTAGGTTTTGAGGTTTGGGAATGGTTTTAGTTGTGGGTAGAGGTTTGGATGTAGGTAGGGATGATGAAGAAGAAGTCATTTCAATAGGCATGGTCAATGTTGATTTGGTTGTTAAAAATATATTTTGGGTAGATTGTGGAAGTATCTTCAGGAAACATTTGCATTTGAGTTGAAAAGGGGAGCCGAAGATGTCCCTAGAGCATGGAATGATCAATGTAATCCAAGTGATCAACCAGCCATGAAAATGGGACTATCTAAAGAAGATGATGGATTTGTTTGGTAATCCCTATAAATATATGTTGTGAGACATGGAATTGGCTAGCCTCGGACTCTATAGGTAAAAGAGCGAGATCATGTCAATGGGGTTCTGGGATGTTGAGGGGGAACTACCCCCAACAGGTAGTGGCATGTCTGAAAGTCTCCCATGGGTAGGAGAGATAATAGGTGGGGTGATGTAGACTTCTTCCTTAATGGAAAGAAGGAAATGATGATTCTCCCATATGGATGGGAGAAAACAAAAAGTGTTGTTTACTAGGTTGTGAAGTAGACGGTGAAAATTATATGAGGTAGTAGGTGTGGGTTCCTCCATGAGAATAGGGGAGATGAAGGGGGACTCCTCCATGGTGGAAGGAGTAAAATAAATATCCTCTATGGGTGAGGGATCATATTTCCTCGATAAATGAATGTGTGGTATTAGAAGAATTTGGTATGATAAAAATGAACCTCATGGATATTACTACTTAGGATGAGGGTCCACTAGATTGAAGATGGTTTATGATTAAGGGTTTTAAAGATGAAGATGTTTTATTGGTATGATTTTCAACGTATGTTAGAATTTGAGGATTCTAATAAATATGGATTATATTATATAATGTTACAATAAATATTTAAATAAACATTACATCATAACATAAGTAAATAAAGAAATACTTACAGAAATAAATAACACATGTGACACAATATTTATAGTGGAAAACCCCAATAGGGTAAAAACCACTTTGAAAATAACCTTTTACTTCAGAGAACTTATTTTACATCCAGTAAGATCACCTCCTCCTTTAAAACCCTATTTACCAAGGGTAAAACCAAATCACTTGATTTGCACACCTTTGATATATTTCTCGAATATATCAAATGAGGACCTAAAGTCCTTTTTATATAAGGTGATCGGTATGTCTCCCGACCCACCTTTTCAACCTAAAATGGTTGACACATACACCTAGGTTTATAATATTTAATATTAGAAATATAATCATTTCATGATATTAAATATTTAACCTAAAGTATATACCTAGGTTAGCATATTTAATAATAGAAATATAAATATTTCATATTATTAAATATTAACCTATATATTAGTGATGGACCCATATACATTAAGGGTTGGCTAGACCACTTAATCATTATGTTCCAACACTCCCCCTTAATGTTAAGTGGGATAACATAACATATGCCAATAGATTACCTACCCGTGGTACACTACAAGATTTACAATCCTTAAACCATAAAGGTTTTAGGCTAGCATATCGGTTGAAGGAATTATAACACCTTCATCATACTCAATTTACCTTTTGGTACAAAAGGATTTGGAATCCCAAAGATCATCCCATGATCAGTGGCTAAGTATGATTTGTGAGTTTTACATGTTCTCACAAGTTCTCATAAAAGGTTATTGAACCCAAGCATATAGGATCCTTTTACAACCAAGGACCTCCTTAACAATATGCTTTATACTGGATGTTTACCAGTAAACTCAATAACACTAAAGAGTTTACTGAAGACCACCTTTAAGATCTTTCTACACTTCTTTCTAAAAAAGAAGCCGAGGAGGTATACATGCCCAAAGGTCTTTTTACACTTCACTTTCCCGAAGGTCTTTTACAAATGCCCAAAGGTCTTTTTACAAAAACCAAGTTCCATTAGGAGGTGACATTGTCATGCACACTCCCCTCAATGGAAACTCTGACAATCCAATATTTTCACGAAAGTGACAAAACTTTACAACACTCAAGGACTTTGTGAAGATGTCAACAACCTGCTCTTCAGTCAACATGAACTTGAGATTTATCTCATCACTTAGCACCTTCTCATGGGTGAAGCGTATATGTATCTCAATGTGCTTCATCCTCTAATGTTGAACTAGATTCTTAATCAAGAGTAATACAACTTTAACCACCACATAGAAGAGAATACTTCCTTTAGCTTCCATGTGTATCTCTACCAACAACAGAATACATGACTTCTTTACTTCTTCCATTGTACTTCTCTACCTTAGTAGAAGAAATGGAGACTGTTGATTACATTTGTTGTTCCAAGTAATGGTTCCTACACCAAAAAAATTGAACACATATCTAGTATATTTTATAACACAACATCAGTATGGTTAGAATCACAAAATCCATATAAGATAGCATTTTCATTCTTAGTATAATGCAACCCATAATTGATTGTTCCTTTAATATATCTAAAAATTTTTTTACAAGATTCCAATGATCTCTAAAAAGGTTCCTACATAAACCTTGAAGTAATTCCTACTATATAGGAAATATCTGATCTAGTTATAGTTAGATAAATCAAACTATCAACTAACAACATATATAAAATAGGATCAACCTTTTTCATATGTAGATTTAGGATCAATATTTATTCCAACTTCCATTGAAGTAGAAAATGGTTTACAATCAATCATAAGAAACTTTTTCAATACAATGGTTGCATATTGTGTTTTGAAAAATAACAATAGAATGAAATACAATCATACAAAGAACATGATGTGAGAGACCTAACTCATTCATTTCAAAGTACTGCTTCAATTTCTCTTTAATCCTATGAATTAAATCAGAATTGTCACCAATCATAAGAAAATCATCAACATATATACATATAATGATAATATGTGAGCCTTATTGCTTAATGAATATATCATTATTAGAAAAATTAACAAAACCTAATAGTTTAAAGAAGGAAACAATTTTCGCATACCAAGCTCTAAGAGCTTGTTTTAAACCATACAAGGATTTCTCAACTTACAAACATAGTTTTCTTTACCAGTTTCTTCAAATCCTTTAGGTTGAAACATGTAAAGTTCTTCTTTTAAATCAGCAATTCAAAAAAATATTTTTCTTATCCATTTGGTGGATTTCCCACCCAAATTGAGTGGCAATTGCAAATAAGGCCCTAACAGTACTCATTTTAGCTACAGGGAAAATGTCTCAACATAATCAATACTAGGTTTCTGATTGAAACCTCTAGCAACAAGTCTAGCTTTATGTTTGTTAATACTACCATCAACATTATACTTTACTTTGTATATCCACCTAGACCCTATAATACTTCACGGCTCAGTTCATACAAGGTAATTAATGCATGGTACATATGATGGCTTCTAGTCATTTTCCTAAGGTTAATAGGATTTGAAATTTCTAACATAGATTGAGCCCAATTTAATTTCTTATCTAGGAAGATAAGAGTTTCAGAAATATCTATAACATCAAAACATCATCATGACCATTTACTAAATCAAATCAAAACCATCATTTAGAAGCATTTAATGAAGTAACTTCAAGAGAAGAAGACAACACATGTAAACCTTTCACTAGATTATATCTATACATTTCATATAAGCTTTGATAATTAACATGTCCTAACCTTTCATGCCATAGTTTTGAATTATTCAAACTCTAAGATATAAAACAAGATGTAGAAGAGAAATCATCAAAAATATACAAACCATTTCTTTGAATTCCTTCAACTATTATACTCTCATTACTATCCTTGATATACCAAGTATCCTTCATGCATGGATTCTAGTTGTGTCCATACCTCTTTCGGATGTTTGATATTACCAATGTGTAGAAGGTACTCATCATTCACATTGCACAAAATCATAGAAAGAGCCTCCTACATTCATTCGTTAAAGAATGCATTCATGTTATCTACAGTTGTTTGATGACCGATGGGAGAAACCTCGATCCAAAAAACAATCATCCAGAGTTTCCTTGCCATAAATTTTGTTTTGACCAAATGTTGTAGTTGGTTCATTCAGATCTGGGTTTTGTCAAGACAAAAATAGTTAGATGTCATTATTTTCCTAAACCTGTAAAACACACCCCATTATAATATACAATGTACCACGAGTTAGATACATATTTATCGATAATAAAAACAACACTTTTAATAGAATCAGATCTAAATTTTATAGATCTAAAGAAACTATTTGATCATAACTAATTATGTCATTACAATGCATACTAATTAACCTCCCATGATCAAAATAATAACCCATAATATAAAGGGCTCTGCATTATACCCCATATTTATATAAAAAATATTTTTGACCATATAGAAGTGAAGAAGAGACCCCTAAGAATGCATAACAACTTCAAATTTCTAAAAAAATTAATGTAGACAAAGATCCGACCAGCTTAAATTTGACATCTAAATGACCATCATAATGGCTTATTTTTGTTTGTTGTGATGATCATTTGACCATCAATTTTAACACAATGAAAGTTTCCTAGAACATACGAGCTTAAATTTGATGTCTAAATGACCGTCATATTGTCTTATGTTTGGTCTACCATGTGATAGTCATTTGACCGTCAAATTTAATGAAGTCAAAACTTGTGTATTTCCAGAATGTGAAATTCTAGAATTTCTTCTTTGAATAATATTAGGAGGTTATATTTTAATACATTATAATAACCTATTATAATTTATAATATAAAAATATATACACTTTAAAAAAAAAAAAAGGTATATAGTTTATAGAATGTAAATAAAAAACAACATATAGTTCATAAAAATTATAAACTATAGTATATTTTTTTATATAAAAAAACACATACCCTTATTAAAGGGGTTTAAAGGACATAGACCAGTTAAAAGAATTTTACCAGTGCAAGTAGATTTATGAGAGTATAGATTAACTTGCATATTTTACAGAGGGGACAAGTAATTTCACCCGACCAATGAAATAAATTGAAATCCCTATTTTCATGAACCTTGTCTCCTCCCTTCATTTACTCTTAATTTTACCCCGCACACATTTAAAACTATGGAAATATTGCAAAATATTTTATATAATTCCTGCAAGCTAAAAACTTTAAAACTTTTATGTGGCTATAACTACCAATATTTTAATAAATATTTACCACACTTCACGTGGGCCACCAATAAACTAGCTTTTTTTAATTCTCCATTTATACCTAAGAATTCCACATTTATACCTGAGATATTATCTCATTTTATTCTCCACTCCCACTCTTATATAAAAGAAAACCTTTAAATAGGTTTATTTATATAGTTTTTATAAACTATAAGATATAAATGAATGGGGTTGCCCCCTTACATGGATAATATAAATGGTTAGGGACACATGTTAGGTTTTATTTAATAAGTATTAAGATTTTAAAAATAATCCCTTCATGGCCAAGCAATAAACACGGGCCCCCTTACTAAAAAAGGAAGCACTTAAGTTTTTTTATAAAAAACATATATAGACCAAATCTAATAAAATTTATATTTTAAGCGGTTTAAACTAACCATATATATAAAATATGATTCAAACTTAGGTTTGTTTCTTCTTCTTTTAAACTATATATGCCTAGATTTATAAGTTAAGTTTAAATATGATTTAAACTTAGGCTTAGAATATGGTCTGTTGACTCTTCCCCAATCCCATGTAATTTTAATATGGTTTAAGGCTTTTAATATATATATATATATATATATATATATATATATATAAATATATATAATATATTTCAAAACTATATCAATTTTAATATGATGTTTATATAAATTATTATATAAACCTTATTCTATATTATATATATTTTTATTTAAAATAATAATATAGTTTTCAAATTATATAGGATATAGTTATAGATTAACTATAAACTATAGTTTTCAAATCGAATCTTATAGAGGGTTCAAAGAACACAAGTATGAATTTACCTTCCAAAATATTTAACCTGTAAATATTTGAAAGTATAGAAAACATGAAAACTATTTCATATAGTAATAAATTATTTCCTTTTATGTATGTGATTTTCACGCAGGTAAATATTTGAAGCCCCTTTCACCTTTGTGCACACATCAATCTCCAAACAAATATTAATTCCATATAATTTACAAAATGTAAATGAAAGTAAGAATCATATCATATTACATCTCCCCCAAAAAAAAAAAAAAAAAATTAAGGGATTTAAAATTGAAAAACCCTAAAAATTTTTACTGAGAGTTTAATTACACAAATGTAGTGCCAAAATAAATTGGGAAAAAAATAAGGGGACTAGATACTTTTAAATACCCTTTCGGGTTGGTTGAAAAAACCCGTACAAATTAAATAAATAAAATACAAAACATTTGATCTTAATTTATTTAATTTACCTCGCTTTATTACCATGTTAGAATTTGAGGATTCTAATAAATATGGATTTAATCAACTTACATATTATATAATGTTACAATAAATATTTAAATAAACATTACATCATAACATAAGTAAATAAAGAAATACTTATAGGAAATAAATAACACATGTGACACAATATTTATAGTGGAAAACCCCAATAGGGTAAAAACCACTTTGAAAATAATATTTTACTTCAGAGAACTTATTTTACATCTAGTAAGATCACCTCCTCCTTTAAAACCCTATTTACCAAGGGTAAAACCAAATCACTTGATTTGCACACCTTTGATATATTTCCTGAATATATCAAATGAGGACCTAAAGTCTTTTTATATAAGGTGATCGGGTATGTCTTCCAACCCACCTTTTCAACCTAAAATTGTTGACACATACACTAGGTTTATAATATTTAATATTAGAAATATAATCATTTCATAATATTAAATATTTAACCTAAAGTATATACCTAGGTTAGCATATTTAATAATAGAAATAGAAATATTTCATATTATTAAATAAGAACCTATATATTAGTGATGGACTCATATACATTAAGGGTTAGCCGACCACTTAATCATTATGTTCTAACAAAGTGTAATGGCTCCAAACTTTAAGAAGATTTTCCAATCTTGAATAATAAAGCTCTCGATTGAAGTGTACTTCCACTACCCCCACCGGAGTTTAAAGGCTTGGACGGAGAAAGATTGGAAGAAGGTTGGGCTTGATTAGAAGGATGAGGTGGTCCTACCTTGAGGACTACCACTTTGGCATCCTTTGGGATTTGAATAGTTACTTTGGAGTTTTAAAGATGAAGAAGAGTCATTTGATTTGAATGGGATGCTCTTGTTTTGTAATTGGATTTTCTTTTCTTCAATGACCACGAATTTCCAAATTTTGTGCTAAGGTGAACACTTCATCAAAGGTTCGAAGGTTTGTACCTATAGATTTGGTGAGATGTGTCTAGTAAAATACCTAGTGAACAACTCAATAAGTTCAATATGAGGTAGCTGGGCAGCGTCAATTTGGTTGATAATACTCGCGATGGGTAACAAAATCTGCGATAGATTCATCTTCATACTATCAGGTTGAATATAGATCAGTCATAGTGACTTTCTTAGTAACATTGATTGAAAAATGGTCTAAGAAAGCTTGGGCTACTTGATTAAAGGAATAAATGGAATGTTGAGGTAGTCCACTATACCAATCCAATGCTAGTCCTGTTAAGGACATTGGGAAAGTTCATAAGAGCACAACGTCATCATGGGTGATTAGGTAGCACCCATGTTTGAATGACCACAAGTGTTGCTTTGCGAGTCTTCTTTACTATTGAAGTGATTGAATTTAGGCATTTCCTAATGCACAAGGTAGGGGCAAATGGGAATAGATGGATGGATAGGCTCGTTACAGATTTCATCATAAGTTAAAGAATTACGGGAGCCAAAAACAGATGCTTCTAAGGTCTACATATTTTCCATCATCATTTTAATGAGGTCATTAGTAGGTTGTGATGAATGGGTGCCCCCTACAGAAAAAGGGGGTTGATGTTGAATGTATGAGGTGGGTGGTATGCTAGTGTATGGTGGCGTTGAGTATGAGAACTACATAGGAGGAATAGATGTAGGTGGCACATAGCTAGAATAAGAATAGATGAGGTCAGGGGTTGTTGGTTGTATGTATTAGTGGGTGGAGTATTCGTAATAAATCTAGTGGTGATTGGGGGTAATGATCTAAAAATCAATTTTAACTAGCAATTGTGCACACACTTAACTTTGCTTTGTATTGATTTTTGATATAAAAATTGACTATTATAACCTTTTGTATTTTTAATAAAGGAAATAAAACTAAAATTACTATGTAAAATTAAAAAATACAAAGATGAATCACTAGTAAATTGATAATAGAGTTCGGCATTTGTGGTCTACATCTCCTGTCCTATTGAATGGGACCGATCTACTAAAATATTGAAAATAAATCTTTACAAATATTTCTACAAAATGTTATCTTTTTATCACATTCCTCTACCAAAAAATAATAGTAGTCACTTTTTACATCACCTCAAAATTACTTCTTTAGCTCAAGTTATGAGCAAAAATATATTTCACATAGTCCTAGATGCCTGTACATATACAAAATAACTCCTTTTATAGTGTTTCCAAAAAAATGGCTCAATGGTTGGGCACCTACAATTTTCATGAGATGATAGAGGTTCAAATCCCCTACCTCCACTTCCCTAAGCACATATCATGGGATTTATCCAACATTTGAAGGGGAGGGTGAGTTTAGGCGCTTTATATGGCTTATTTTACATGCATATAGGTGGCTATAAGAGCCATTGAAGAGTCAAACCTATTTGGGTGCATAAATGGGCACTTTGGGTATGTTTTGGCATTAGATATGGAGATGAGGTATGTTTGTAACAAACATTATATATATATATATATATATATATATATATATATGCAAATTTATGGGATTTGATATTATTTCTTTACAAATATAAATACGAATAATCCCACATGCATCCCATAATTGTAAATTGAAGCAAATATATACGTAAACTCTGCAATATAAATGTGAAGTAAAGGAGGATAAGAATAGTCTAGAATCCCCTTTTTATTCATCACCCATATTTTCCACATTGTGAATGTTGATTGGTCCACATGTGTACGCATCATCTTTGCATAGTCCTAAATTTGTCGATTGCCCCCGAAAATTTCAAAGGGGCCATAACTTTTGCAAATGAGCTATGTTTCCTGCAAATGAGATATCGATGGAATCGTCTAATTTTTCTCCATGCCATGGAACTAAATGTAATTGATTCTAAAAGATCATAGATTGGTGTTTTTCTCGGTGAGGATCCCTGGATCATTCCTCCCCACCGAGAAACTTTTAGACCCAAAAGCTCAACTTAATTGGTGAATAGGTGAGGTATTTCTCCCTCACCTTTCTAGTTTCTATCCATTTATCCTTGTTTAGATGAATTCCTTTGAACCCAACATGAAGATATTCAATATCACCCCTTCAAAAAAATTTTGACCTTCTTATCCAAAATGATGTCTTCCTACAACTCATCAAGATACTCGGAAGAAAAATCATCAATGGAAGGTATTATGTTAGCATCATCATGACCAATGATCATAAAGTGATTCATACAATCTTAAATTATCAATATTTACAACTCGAGTAGATTTGCATATAAGGAGGTAAATTTAAGCTGGAAAGTTTGCTTACCATTTTTTTCCAATATTTCGAACGACCATACCGTATAGGTTTCAATTTTTTACCTTCACCTGTCAACCTTTCCTTGTTGATGTGAAGCCAAACTGAATCACCAACTTTGAACTTGTGATCAGTTCTATGTTTATCATGCCTAGTTTTGTACTTAGCCTATTTTTTCTATTTTTGTTCACGATATACCGATGAACCTATTGTATTCTCTCGCACAAATATTTTAGCCTTTTAGAATCACTTAAACCATTAACAACAATTTCATGTTCATAATATACATCTAAAGGAGAATTAGGTAGATATCCATAACAAGTCTCAAATGGAGACTTCAAAGTAGAAGAATGTAAGGCATAATTATAAGCATGTTGCACATAATATAGATGTTCATCCCATAACTTAGGATGTTTTCCACAATATCCCCTAAGAAAATGTACTACTGATGTGGTTTACAACCTCTGTTTGACCATCGGTCTGTGGATGAAAAACAATGCTCTTTTTCAGTTTTTGTCCATTAACCCCCACAATGTTGACAAAAATTCTCTAAGAAATCTAGAATCCCAATCAGATATAATTGAAGCGAGTAATCCAAAGTGAACCAAAATAAACTAAAAAAACAAATGTGCAGTTCCTCACTAGTTATCTGTGCTTAGTACATGGAACCAACACACACATTTTGCTAAATTTGTCCACTACCACATATAAGTAATCATATTTCTTCCAAGTCATGGGCAAGCCTCCTACAAAATCCATGGAAACACTTTCCCAAGGCCTTGTTGGAACAAGAAGAGGGGTGTAAAGTCCTAATTTCCTATTACTTGGATTGCTTGTGACATAAAGAACACATCTCTTAATACACTTGTTTACATGTTCATGTATTCTAGGCCAATAACAATATTTATGTAAATATGCAATTGTATTACTAACACCAAAATGCCCTAAAATAAGAAAAGTATGTGCTTCCCAATCATATGCACATGTTCATTTTCTAGAATACAAAGTTTACTTAATGATATAACAATCCTTCATGCAAATGATAATCTTTTTCTCCTACTTGTTTCCCACTTAATAGATCCTCATACACTTCTCTAAAATCAACATCATTAACATATTGTTCATTATAACTAACATGAGCTAAAGAACTATATTGCAAAAAAATATATGCTACTTGTTGGTCCAAAAATGCATCGGTGGACAAATCTATGGATAGGCAGAGCCAACGGTGTGCGGGCATAGCCCCTCTTTGAGTCAGCAAAGTGAAACTAGTTTATTGCTATTCTACCAGCAGGAATTTGTGCAAGTCTCACAATATTCTACCTTCGGGGGTTTGGGATCTCATCCCAGTAGAGGTATTTCCAACTGTGAAAAGAAGGGAAAGAAACGAGGTGAGGAGATAGGATAGATCTGAAGGGAGAAAAGAAATGAATTCCAAAGCAGAAAGGTCAGAGGGTCTATGTTTTGGGCTGGTAGTAAACAGAGCCGAACCTACTTGCATAGATGAACAAAGCAATACTGATGAATAAATGACAAAAAAGTAGAGATAGATTCAACAGAATAAACTGCATAAATCTGACATAAGAAAGATTAAAATGCTCATAACACACATATTTAGCACAAAGTCTTAATATTTGTATTAATGTTTTCTTCTGTTACAAAATATCAAAGTCTTTTCTTCTTACTTCTATTTTTCATCTAAAAGTATCCACCACTTGAATACAACAAGTATCCAAGTATATATAGAAGAAGGAGAAGAAAGAAGGCAAAAAGCAACCAACAACTAATTACAAAATATCTACAAAATATCTAAAAGTCAATGTTGACTTTGGACAACTTGGTGGATGACAACATCCCATGGTGCAACATGGATGAGGTCATCATTTGTACCAACATACTCTTAGATATTTACAAAAAGGAAGCCAAGAGGAAGAAAGCTATTCATCGTCATCTCGCGGCTGAAAGGGGGTATCTTGCTTCTGCTGTTGTTCGGGAGAGGTGATGTGGAACTGAGTCCGATATTCCATGAATTTACTGATCATTGGCTGAAGTTGATCCTGGCAGGACCCTTTGTATGATCACCGATGACCTCACAAGTCTCCCGCTCATCTCTGAGTTTTTCAGGAGCTTGAAATATTCATTGCCTGCCTCCATCAGGAACCCCACAAAATCACGGCAAGCCAAAAGGTTGTTGATGCATTCGGTGTCAAAAGTGGCTTCTAGCCCTAACCCTTGTGAGACGATCTCCTTAAAGATCCGAATAGTTTCGTCTACCTTCCTCAAGGCAAAAGAAGGAGTAAGCAATCCCGAGACATTCTCAAAACAATTTACTCCATTTGATGTATATTACATCCGGGATTCCTCCTTGACTTTATCAATCTTTTCCAGGATGAACTCCATCTGGTCGACCCGGTAATCCAACGCAAGGATCTTGCTGGGTACCCTGGGGTGATTGAAAATTCCAATTTCACTAGATCATCGACTGAGTAGTCGAGCATTTTCTGGAATGTCTCATGTTGCAACCTTGCATGGTCCAACTCTTTGGAGATAGGTCCTGCAATCACCTGGAGATCTTTGTTCACCCGACTGATGTTCTGATACAATTTGGTGAACTTGACTATTACCTCCTCACTGTCTTTGAGGATTTGATCTCTCCAGGAGAAACTACCATACCTTGTTCACCAATTTTGGCGTACTCGTTTATCTTATCCTGGCTTAGGACCTCAAGAGTTTTCGGTGGTAGTTGTAGGAGGTTCACCGCCCATTTTCTCGTAGGGCGTGAAGAAGATGTTTGTTTTGTTGTTTTAGTAACCTCTTCTCCTCCTTTTCTTCTTACAATTTCTTGCAAAGGGCATCCACCACAGAGAGGCCTCTCCTTGAAGACTTTTAGAAGATGTTCCCATTGTGACTTGGGTCACCTTTGTATAATCTGTCAAAGACAGATCCTTTTACCCTTTGAAGGATCGAGATATGCGATCTCCATTACTCTTTCTCCCAATGCACTTTGAGAGAAGTGGGTTATAGATTTTTCTTCTTAGCCCCATTTATTGGGATGATGGAGAAGTCCATCGGTGTGATAGGGACTTTCCTCTTTGTTGGCTCTCGAGATCTTTGGGAGATCCATGCTGACTTAAGGGAACGGGAAGAGAGGTAGAAGAGGGAGCAGATGCACGGTGGATGAGGGGAAATGGGTAGAGACACTTGGTGGTAGCATCGAGAGGGAGGCCGAGAAAGTGCTCACGGAGGAAGGGATACTGCAGGGGAGGTAGACACGGGAATGGAAGGGAGCTGAGAGATGAGAGAAGAAATGGTGGGGGACAGCTCCACGAGAGAAGAGAAGATGGATGACGAGGAAGGGGGAACAGTAGAAGATGGGGGAGAGGATACGACCAAAGGAATGGTCACTTGAGTCACGAGGAGGAGAAGGAGGAGAGGGAGAAGGGATAGAAGGGACCTCGAAGTTATAGTAGTGGTGACACCTTGAGTGGATGTGCCCATCTGGAACACCTTCCGCCGCTTCTTTCTCTGGGGATACCAGACTTACAACCTATTCTTGTGCGGCGAAGGAGGACTTTTAGGAGCTCCTTCTTGAGCAGAGCTCGATTCGCCCTCTTTATCCTTGCCTTTGACCTTTGGCAGATGCTTTGGCCTGACAGGTGCATTGCCCAATGGGGATGTAGTGAAATCTACTCCGAGGTAGATAAGGCCATTCATTCTGCACCAGTGTTCTGTCCTCCACAATGTCTCCTTGACCCTTTCTTCAATGGTCTGGGGTGCTTTTGTTCTGTCAATTGTAGCAAATGGCCAGTTGTCCCCATCTGTGTCCAGATACACCTGATCAACTTCTTGATCGGTAGTTTGATAACCCTTTGGAACAATGGCCATGCCATATTGAATAATCTCTGCCAAGGCCAGGCGGGAGTGATCCTTCCTTCTAAGTTCGACCTCATGATACAGGTTGATATAGATGTCCTCGATCTGTGGAATGTGGATTGGATCGAGTTTTTCCTTGGGAAGGCAATTCCTTGGATCAAAAGTGGGCCTCGCTGGGAAGTTGTGCTTTAGATTGAGCAGTTCTAGCTCTGCAAACATTTCCTAGGCTTTGTGGTGAGAAATGCAGGTGTATCTGCCCACTATAAGGGGGAAAGGAGTTCCACCCTTCTTTCTCTTCAAACATTTCTCATGGTATGTTATGAGTCATCTGGACAACTCTAACAGATCAACTTAGGGCCGCATATCTCGACAATTTGTGGGCTCCCCCAAAGAAGTTGGCCGCTTTGAGATAGTTGAAGGTGGGGAATTGGGTAAATAGTGCCCCAAACTTGTCGGGTTGTTGTGACTATGCTCTTGGTCGTCCGACCATGAGTCATATTTGGCCTCAAAAGGCAGACGATGCCATAGAAGAAAGCATCATTGATCTTAGTAAACTATGGGATGTTGTTCTCTAGCTTCAGCTCTGGGTAGTATTCATATATCTTTACCTGAGGCCAAACCCCGCATCGGCTTAGTCTTTGGATAATGCCTCTCTCGAGGCTCAGCAACATAGAATACGTAGGAGTTCATGTAGAACTCTCCTGTTGTGGTGAGTTATTGGAGCTGCTCGGATATGGTGCTGCTTATGATCTCCGCCCACTCAAAGCGTTGATCCGGCACATTCTTGTTCATAGTTTCAAAGTACTGAGCATCCATTTGTGAAAGTAATGGGCATTAGAAAGCCCAAAACTCTACTTAGGAATGTGATGGTGTCACTCAATTCCTCGGAGAAGTCACTGTGGTGAATAACATGTGACCATCTAGTTATCACCTTCTTGTTCTTTAAGTAGACTTAGTTCATCGATTTGCATGCACTTGTCTTCATTATCCTCCCATGCCTTGAGTGCGAGTCCTCTTGGATTACAGCCAAAAAGTGTCGGTGGTGAGGAATGCCCAAGCATGATCTCGAAGTGCGGGTAGTGAGGTTGATTACGACCTCGCCCTTTTCATTTTCAACACACCTTGTGTCTTTGTTGTAACAAATGGGCCACCACCATCATAAATTCATTTTTTTCGCACCGACGGGGGATCCCCCAAAGAAAATGCGATCCACCCCACCACCGAACTTGTCCATCCAAGGACTTCCTATGTGACTCTTCTAGTTCGGCCCGAAATCCTCCATGTCGATGTGACCGAGTTCGAGTCTTTATGTCCGTGTCACATTCTGCCCGGGACTCGGCATTCTAACCCTCTATATTTATACTTCATCTCTTCTTCTCGTAAGGTTAGCCTTATCCTTTGACTTGGTTGGATTTTTGCTTGATGTAGACATATATAGATCTAATTTCGAGTTCTTTGATCCGTAAGAAGGAGCGAAGTCCAACGCAAAAGAGCCATGTTAGCTATCGATATTTCATTAAAGCACTACGAGAATGAGGAGTTAGAAATTTTAAGGCCTTAGGGCACGGGCGGAGGAACACTACAGTGCGAGAGTTAATAGAATGACGCACCGAATCATAGTGTTATAAGGAACAAATCAAGGTGCCAAAGGGCACAAAGTGCGCAAGGATTTTGCATATGACATTATTGTTATTATAAGCGGGGATGTGCCTACACCATTTATGCGTTTTATACTGGTGCAAATAATTTTGGTGTTGCATGGGGGACACGGTGCGCCAATGCTACATGTAATTTGCATGAAACATGACACTTTGGTGCGCGAAGGGCGCAAGATCAATGTGTGTAACACCAAAAATTACATGCGCACGGGGGACTTTGGCGCAGGTGCAGAATTTCTTGCATGACACTTTGTTGTTGTAAATGGGGATGCGCCTGCACTAGATTTAGGATTTTACTTGGTTTTCACATGGCGCAGGGATATCTGTATGTTGCAATCAAGGTCGGTGCGCCTTCTTGGTGTGATTGTGTTTATTGTAAAAAAAGGTGGTGATTGCGCCTAAAGGAAAATATAGCCCGAGGACAACTTTTAAGTTTTCTTCCCTCTTTAGTTCGTGACTTTCAGGTTTTCTTGATGTGATTTGATAGTGGGAGGAACACAACAAAGAGGTCGGGATTTATTTTTAGGTAGAGCCCCCTTCTAGCCAGCAGATCTGGAAAGAGGATAAAAATGGTTTGGGGGAGGGAAGATTTGCAAGAATGGCGGAAGGAGGAGTTTGAAGCTTTAGATCCATTTCACCAAATTCACAAACAACCAAAGAATGAAAATGTAAGAGGGATGAGGACCACTTACCCGAAATATATAGAAAGTGAGAGATGAAGCGGGGTCCACGAACGTGATACGAGGAGGACGGCATGCTGAAAGTGCAGAGGAATAAAATTTATCACGTGTTTTCAATTGTGAAAGTGACAGGGTGGATGCGCCTATATATAGGCAAAGGTGCAATAAATGTGCCAACCACTTTTTCAAGGGGCGCACCAAAACATGTGTCGACATGTAAAACTTTGCGCCTTTGGCACGGATATACGCGTGTCAACATGGAATTATTTGTGCCCCTTGGCACAAATTTAGTCTTATTAACACTTCATTTTGAGTGCCTTGGCACACCAAAACATGGTGCAAAAATTTAGTTGTTAACATGAAGGCACATGCGCCTTGCGCATGCAAGAAAGGCGCATCACGGGAGGCACAACAATTGTTGTGTTAACACTTCAAAGGGTGCGCCAAAGGAAATGAAGGGGCACGAATTTAGTCTGTGTTACACAGATAAAAGGTGTGCCCAGCCAAAAAGGGACCAAAATGACTAAGTTCAGAGAACTAGATTTCCCGGAAAGGGATTTTGTAACATTCCGAACGCAGAGGGGTCCCTGACGAGGGACCAGGACAAAATTTTGGTATGGTTACCTACAAAATTGCCCTTGTCAATTTTACAGGATAACAGCTGGCTCTTTCTGGGGACTATCTTTGAGCAAAGCTCAAGGGTAGAGAACCCCAGATCAACATGTGCCTATCCATTGGGAAAATAGGGTCACCAAAAACAAACACACGACGAAAGAAAACACACAACATAAAGCAAAACTATACAAGGAAGAGAGCAAGCTCTACTTCCTGAATATTTTGAGATGTCGCCCGCTATAGGGAAGCGGGAGATCAATTCCATCTAGATACGAGAGATAGAAGCTATTCTCTCCGTTGAGCTGCTTGATCTTGAAAGGCCCTCTCCATAGAGAATCAAATTTCCGTGCATGCCCTTCAAAATGGCTCTCTTCGTTTGTCTTACAAAAGGATGAGAGTGACTCTTCCTCACACCCGACCTCCCGGAGGTCGTGCTTTGAGACAGCCCGGTGGGGATGGAATATGTGTGAGATACAGACAAACTAGTTAGGCAATCTAATGTCTTCAATGCGCACTAACGGAACTTGTGAATCTAAAGCAAAGAAAGCCCTCCTAACTTGGGCTGGTGTGATAGATCGGTCAAAGAGGATGACTACTCGAAGGCTCCAATCAATATCGAGCTCTGGCGTGATTCGATCTATGGGTTGTGGAATACGTGGAAAATGACCCGGGATAGTTTCGTGTATTTCTCGGACAGGGTCATATGGTGGATGGTAAATGTAGTCAATTCTATGGACGGTTCTCTGGCCTAGTCCAAAACTCTCTAGCTTTGTTAGCTGTTGTGTCTAGCAAGGATAATTGTTTGATGATGATAGGTGGAAGTGGAGTAGACTGGAATACTAGTGTGCGTAGGCCAGTGTCTATGTCTAATTCTCCTGGATTCGTTGGGCTGCGGGATTTGTGGGTCACAACCGTAGACTCTTAGTCGTTGTGGACCTGTTATGGTCATGCGTGAAATCAAGTCCTAATCCCTAATATCCAGTAATCGTATGCTTTCTCAGCTTCTATATTTAGGATCAATAACTGTGTGATTTTCTCATAATACCCTACAGGCGTTCGTGCAACCTGGATTCTTAGGCTGGTATCTATATCTAGAAGAGTGTCTCCTGCATCTGGTTGTGGGACCAAAGGATCACAACCAAAGGTTTGTTCTCTTTCGAACCCTTCTACAGTCATATGAATGTTTGCCTAGGGTAATCTGTAGTTCGGTTGATTTGACCAAAACGTGTGTGCTTGGTCGTCTTCTATGTTTAGTCCGCTCAACTGAGAATTGATTTGTTGCAAGCTTACCATTGTTCGGAAGACTTGAATCCTAAGATTTTGATCTATATCGGTTATTGCCATGATGAGATTGGGCTGGGGCACGATTGGCTCGAATATGTATTCCCTGGGCTCTCTAGGTCCCGTGATTGTCATACAAAAGTAACAAAGTAAATTAACTGTAACAAAATGAAATTTAACTATGTGAAGTGTATCTATAGCATATATGTTTTCTCTATTTTTTGTGTTTTTCTGATGAACTTTACGAATTTAAGAAAACAACTATTTAAAATATCTAGAAAGACAACTAAAATAATAATTTAAAACAAACAAAATAACCGAGTGTAGCTATTTGTCTGTGCAATTTGTAGATCTATTCTAAACAATAAAATAGCTCATCTAATCTATTTGCAAGATTCTCGATCCTACCTCGAAGTGAGGAGTGAATCATAGTTTCTCGAAACTATCAATCCCCATGACTTCCACAGCAATATCGAGAATAGAATTTACTTGAAATAAAGCAATTAACTACTCTATTTGATATGATTCTAACTAGAACTTTGAAAGCTAGAACCTGGATTCCGCAGAACAGTGGCGAATCCGATGGTGTGTGTGATCTTGTCCCCTCAGTGTGATCTCCTCGTTCCTTCGTGTTCACGTGGATCCAGAAAAGTGTGTAATGCTAGCATCAATAGAAAGTAGATATTGGGATAAAGGCAGCTCAAATACACACCGAATACAATGCGAGTAGGAGAGGGATAGCGCAAGAGTACAGAGCTTGGCTTATGCAATTCCTAGCGGGATCTATTGCGAGTCATGCAACATAAAGCATCCGAACACTGAAACTATCTGTTTGAGGAGCAAAACCTGCACTTTAATGGCTTCCTAAGCTATTCTACTCCAATGGATTGGATGAAATAACAACACTTTGCTTGCCTGAAGATGGATATGTGGCTTACCAACGGTAAAACAATGCTAACTAAGCATGTAACGAACTAAACTATGAATCTAAGCAAAATAAAAGTGAATTACTGAAAATGAGAAGATGAGAAGTGAATGAGGGCCATTTGCTTGAGCACAAGCCATCTATTTATAGCATTTGCATTTACCCAAGGTAAAAGCCAAATAGAACTCTTAAACTATAAACAATGGCAAAACACTATTTCCGAGGAACCCGAGAATCATAAATGCAAGCTTATGGCGGTGAAAGAAAGCTGGTAAAATGTTGAATTTACGTGAGTCGTGTTAAAAGAGCTTTCTAGAAAATGCGTAAAGGACCACCCTGAGCGGGGGGGCGGTTCTGAGACCGCCACCTGTTCGGGGCGGTCACGAGACACCCGAGCGGGCGGCGGTTTCGTCACTGAAGAGAAAAAGGCTAAGAAAAGAGGGGAAAAGGAAAATAAAGCACGCGGGGGCTAAGCGGGGCATGCGGGATGTTAACGCACACTTGGAGAGCTTTTCGGATCCCGAACACCTTGCGAGGAGACCTGTATCATCATTGGGGCACGTGTCACGTTGTTCTGCAATACAATACCTTACAATTTTGGGTACGTACATATTGCCCCCTCGGAGAAGCATTTTAGCCATGAAGAGGCGTAAAATGGTGGGTCAGTATGGCGGTCCCGAAATGGGAAGTTAGAAGTTATACCTGATACATCCGTGTGTTGAAATGACGCCATCCAAAATTCCCGTTACCTGCAAAATGAAAAGAGAACTCAAGTGCAGATAGACACAATAGTTTGAAAAATAAACGCTAAAATAACAGGGAATGAGAACGTACCATTTGTGCGGGGATAGGAACTTACCTCCATCAGTGCTCCAAACCTGTGAAAAAGTCATTTTAAAATGAATCAGAGTGCTATATATATGAAAGTGGGCCCATTTTCCTATTCATTTGCGTGAGTCGATTTGATTGATTTTGAGCTCTGGGACCCACGGTGACGGTTTCTTGCGTGAGTAGAGTCAAAACGTCCATGCGAGATAGCGATCATGCCTCCACGTGCGGCACATCGACCCATGAGATCACAGGTTAGTTTTCTTCAGTTTCTCCTTTTTACCACCTTAAATTTGAAATGCTAAATACTTTGTCATGGGGGGGTAATTTTTGAAAATGTCAGTGTTGAAAGGTCCACCTAGGGGCGCCTACTGGGTAGGCTTTGTTTTTAGGTAAAATGGTCATTTTTTACGTTTTTTAGGCTTTTTAAATTTAAAAACCCGCGTGGGTTTTGGACCACGACCGCCGCCCTGCCCAGGGCGGCGGTTACATGACCCCTGCCACCGCCATGTTCGGGCGGCGGTTTACCGACCCCCCCTTAAGGCGGTGGTTCTGAAACCCCCCTGCTCGGGCGGCGGTTTTGCACTGAAATGCAAAAGAACCTCT
Source organism: Taxus wallichiana var. yunnanensis (assembly GCA_018340775.1). NCBI lineage: Eukaryota > Viridiplantae > Streptophyta > Pinopsida > Cupressales > Taxaceae > Taxus > Taxus wallichiana. Next base: position 3,087,514 of record CM031238.1, read on the forward strand.
TTTTGAGATTGTGTTTGTATTTTTAGCATTTCTACATACGTGCTTTCATGATTTTTCTAGTATTACTTGGATGCTAACTTGCTTTGTTTTGTGTGTTTTTGGGTGTATGCAGGCGAGAGAGGAGTATATCCGGTGGAGTAGAGAGAGGGAGTGTGATTGGCTCCCAGGGGTTCTAGATGCCCTCTCACAGGATGAGGAGGACACTCTTCAGCGGGCTGGGATACTACGCATTTCACGCGTGCCCCACGTTACACCATCTAGTCACATCCTTTGTGACTTGTTCTCATACTGGGATGCAGATCGGAACACCTTCCGATTGCAGGGTCACGGTGAGTGGACTATTACATTGGAGGACGTCTATCGCATTCTAGGGGTCCCGATCATCGGGAGATGACTCACCCTAGAGACAGCAGGCTCACGGGCACAGATTGCACAGTGGGCCACATATATGGGAGATGCAGTCATCTCCACGGGGTCGAAGGAAGGGGTGAGAGTTCGATCTATTCCTTCTTTTCCCATCCCCCTACTTCAGCCAGAGGCCATCATGGGGATCCTTGCCTCGAGACTGATCGGGGACAAGGGAGGAGATACATTATTATACTGCTTGGTCCCCCATTATTACACGAGATAGAGGCACGGTCGGATATATGCAGGAGAGCGAGACATTCTTGGGACCACCTACCACGACTTATACAGGGTGGTCCGTTTACGAGGGCGATCATTGAGCCACCCGACTCTAGTCATGAGTTGGGTCATGAGCATTTCATCCCTTATGGCGGGGGTGTGGAGGTGGCGAGATCCAGGGCTGTGAGGCAGCCGGATGGACAGACATGTCGGTGCTTAGAGCACCTCATCGGCCCGATTGCCTCACGACTACTGCCGACATGGAGGCCACACCATACCCAGACTATGGCGGGCATATGGGCGAGAGGCTCTTACCTTGATCTCTGCTCCACGGCAGGCAGCTTATTGATAGAGTGGGGCGAGTGGAGATGCACCCCTTTGGCCGAGTTCCTCAGCAGTTTGGCCTACCATACATGGGTATGCTTCCCCCAGTGGCGCCAGTATATAGATCAGTCCGAGAGGCCAGAGGGGGGCCTAGAGGCCGGGGTTGGACAGTGGTTACTCCTGGCATTCCTATTGCAGCCAGGAGGATAGTTCGTGCCAGAGGGAGAGCCGGTGCGCCTCAGGCACCTTTACTTCAGATTGCACGGGTCCTGCCCATAGCAGCGATGACCCCATTGAGGTAGACTCCGAGTCTGAGGAGTTTACGGGGGAGACAGAGGAGGAGACCGAGGACAGTGATCCTGAGTGGCATGATACCCAGGATATCATGCAGGCGGAGAGGGCCGAGCAGAGTGCAGAGAGGGTGACTCTGGTTTCAGAGGAGCCACTCTCCCAGGGCCATGGGGAGGATGAGTCTGTTGCGGGCGTTACGTTGCTCCAGCTACAGGAGCAGCCCCTCAGTCGGTAGCGGCATCCGTGGCAGGCGCTGATCCCATAGACCCATCATGGAGGCCTGGTGATCCGAGTAAGTTACCTTCTCCCCTCTCTAGTGTTTGTTTAACTTAAGATCATTTTAGTTGCTATCTTGTATCTTTTAATTTCTTGTTTGGTTTCTAATTTGTTTTCTCCTTGGTTTGCAGAGACCGCCGATGAGTGGCGGGACTTGATCCGCAGGGTATGTACTGATACCCTGATGATCCCCATGGAGAGGACCCGCGCAGAGCTGTCCGTGGATGCTGGGGAGCCTTCAGGAGCCGGCAGACATACCGACGTCTTTGCTCCTGTCTGGCATGTGGCCAGGATGGTATCGACCCTTCGCACCGAGCTAGCGCGGGTGCAGGGACGGCTGGCGAGCGTGATGAGGAGCCATTCTCGTGGTGAGACTGCGGCTGCCCCTCGGGATCCTGAGCCCTCCGTGCATTGAGCGCGGCGTAGCCGAGTCCTAGGCGTGGGCGTGCACCTTCAGAGGGTCCGTAGGGATTGAGAAGCCACTTGGCTCTCGTAGATTTTGTACTATATATTCTTTTGTATATCCCGGGCTCTTTGAGCGTTTTGACCATGCTTAGTGCATGATGGCATTGTATATAAACATTGATTATTTATATATATGCATTCGTTCTGGATCAAAATCTTGGCATTCATGGCTTTCTTTCTATTTCCGTTTTCCTCATGTATCTTTATGATGTACGTTTATATGTTTCTTTTAGAATATATGCAATGGTGAACAAATGATGCAAGTGTTTTACTTTCCTTTTGTGTTTCATGATGCTGATATATGATGATGTAGATATAATGTGATTTTGAATCTTAGTTTCTGTAAGCAATTTTGGATACTTCATGTTTGTTTTGGCAAAGTGATGAAAACAAACCGGTATGATGAACAGATAAACTGCCCCTTTACCCCCCCCAACTCCACGCAACTAGTAAGATGCGAGGGCTTATCACCAAGAGTTGGGAAGGGTGCAAGTTATGAGGTGTAGTGAAATGATAGTGATGAAAGACAGACAAAGCTTTGGTGGAACCAAATTAGGACACCACAAGTCTACTCTACTCGAGTGACTTCATAGTTTTGGATGCAACTTGCTTTGCGGTTTATCCAGACTTAGACCCGTAGATGGCCACATAGTAGACAAAATCTGGGTTTTTAGGATTTTAACTCTCTTGGGACTTTGAACATCTGATTCATTTGTTTTTGACTCAAAGTTTCAAAGTTTGAATTGTTTGTGTATGACTTTTTGCATTTATTTGTCAAGAGGACCCCCTACACTTTGCCCCATGCTACTAGTAAGAAGCGTGGGTTTATCACCGTGGGCAAAGTATAGGCGAGTAAGGGCATTCCCATCCTTTCCCAACCCTACGTCACTAGTAAGAGATGCTGAAGCTCATCACCAAGGTTGGTGGGGCGAAATGGAAATGTGTAAAATTAAAATTTTCTGTTTGATCGATGTTTGACTTGTTTATTTGAGTAAAATGTCAGTATGTGTTTATTTCCAAAGAGATATACATATGGGATAGATGTGACACCATGAAGCTTCTAGAACAGACCATAGGCAAGACACCTACCCTAAGAAGAAATCAAAAGTGAGAATAAACTTGCAGATCTTGGTATGGTTACCGTTAAGACTTTGTCATGTCTAGCTTTATTTGATAAAATGATTCCGAGATAATTTGATGATATCATGAAAATGGAGAAGTATGATTAAAGTGTTTATGCCAACAACATCATGAGTTTGTAATGAATTGCTTTGAGAATAGATTCCTTAATCACCATTTGTGTATGAAACAAGCGGACAATATGATCCTAATCTATATGAAGATGCAATGTAGATATATATATATAGTAGTGCTAGCTGCTTACGCGTAAAAATGCTTGAGGTGTAGGGAATTGACTGTTTCACCAAATTCCTCACCTTCTAGCGTACATAAGAGGTATGCACCATTCCCATAGTCTTTCATGACTCGGTATGGGCCTAACCATTTAGGCGGAATTTCCTTCCTTCGCCGGTCTTCTTGTCGATCCAGCTGTCTAGTCTTAGAACTAGATCACCTTCATATATGTCACGCTCATAGACTTTCTTGTTATATTGCCGGCACATCCGGTCGGCATAGACTCTATGTCATTGTTCAGCATCTAACCTAGTTTCATCTAGGCTTTCTAGTTGGGAAAGACGTGCTTCTCTGTAAGCGTCTTCATCCAGAATCCCTTGTAATGAAATGCGGAGGCCAGGTATTTCAACCTCGAGTGGGAGAAGCTTGCCTCTGCCCCAATACTAGTGAAAAAGGAGTTGCTCCCATTGGTGTTTTTATTGAGGTTCGGTGGGCCCATAAGGCCGGATATAACTTCAAGTGCCAATCTCGTTTGTTTTCTTTCACCATTTTAAGGAGAATGGCTTTTAGTGTTTTATTCGTCACTTCAGCCTGTCCATTGGCTTGAGGGTAATACAAGGAAGCCGTATGATGGCTTATTTTAAATTTATTGCATAGCTCGCGAACCTCTTCATTCTTAAAAGAAGTTCCATTATCGGAGATAATGATTTGTGGGATACCGTACCTGCAAATGATTTGGTTTAAAATGAACTTGGCGATTACAGAACCAGGTACAGTAGTAAGAGGCATAGCCTCTACCCATTTGGTAAAATATTCGGTGGCCGTGATTATAAAATTATGGCCGTCACGTGGATGAGGAGAGAATTTCCCTATTAAATCTAGGCCCCATGTAGAAAAGGGCCATGGAGTAGTGATTGGTTGCGAGCTTGTGCTGGCATATGGATCTCATGGGAGAATTCTTGGCACTTATGACACCTGCGTACGAACTCTACTGCGTCGTGTTCTAGAGTAGGCCAGAAATAGCCCATTCGATGTATTTTACGAGTGGTGGCATGACCACCGAAGTGGCCTCCACACATTCCACTGTGGGATTCATGGAGAATCTTCTTGGATTCTTCCGTGTCGACACATCTTAGGAGCATTCCATCGAACGCTTTCCGATAGAGCACTTGCTCTATAATGATGTATTTAGCTACGATAATACGTAACCACCTTCTTTGTTGTGGTGTAGCTCCTTCTGGATACGTATGGTCCATGATATAATTAATGATATCAGCGTACCAGGGACACTCAGAGATAGAGGGTCGGGTTTCGATGTAGTATACGCACTCATCTGGAAAATCTAAATCTACTAGATCACCTCCATCTAATGGGTTATCAGCTAACCAATCTGCGATGATTTGTCCTTTAACCGACTTCTGATTTACAAATGTTAATTTGAATTCCCCCATTAAGGTTATAAAACGTCCAGCCTTTTTAGACAAGGACCCTTGTGTGAGGAAAGTTCGTAAATGGTCCATTTTTACCATGACCCTTGTTTCTTGATTTAGCATATAATGTCTTAGGCGTTTGGTTGCAAAAACTATGGCGAGGCATTCTCGTTCTGCTTGGGTATAACGTGTTTCATAGTCGAGCAACGTTCGGCTAATGAAATAAATCACGCGTTCTCTCTTGTCATCGTCTTCTTGAGCCAGCATGCAGGCTAGCGAGACATTGGTTGCTCGTGAATATAAAATTAACGGGTGATCTAGCTTAGGTGGCATTAGTGTAGGTGGTGATAACAGGAAACGCTTAACTGCATCAAAAGCTTCATTGCAGTCTTCAGTCCAATCAATGCTATAATCTTTCTTGAGCAAATTGTTGATTGGATGTATGGCGAAACTTAAGTCTGGGATGAATCTCCGGATTGCACCCAGCTTTCGAGAATGACCTGATTCCAGATTCATCCGAAGGTGGAACCATTTCGAGGACAGCCCAAATTTTGGTTGGGTCAACATCTATCCCTCGTAATGATATGATGTAACCTAGGAGCTTCCCTCCTGTTACTCCAAAGACACTTTTCTAGGATTTAGCGTGACTCCGTACTCTATCAGCCGTGAGAGAATGATGCGGAGTATTTCCGGATGGTCACAACGCTTCTTGGCCTTAGCCAACAAGTCATCTACGTAGGATTCCATGATTTTATGAATTAAATCATGAAATATATATGTCATAGCTCGCTGGTATGTAGCACCAGCATTCTTGAGACCAAATGGCATGACAACATAGCAATAAGTTCCCCAGGGAGTTATAAACGTGGTTTTAGCTTGATCTTGTTCAGATATTTTAATTTGATTGTATCCCGAGAATCCATCCATGAGAGACAAAAGTTCAAACCCAGTTGTTGCATCAACAATGACATCAATGGATGGCAACGGGAAGTCATCTTTAGGACACGCTTTGTTGATGTCTCGAAATCTATGCAGATGCGTATCTTTCCATTCTTCTTGAGAATGGGAATGATGTTAGACACCCATTGGGAGTAATCGACTGGCTTGATAAATCCTACTTGGAGGAGTTTTATTACCTCCTCTTTTACCATGAGAGCTACCTTGGGTTTCATGGGTCTCGATTTTTGTTTAACTGGCTTTGCATCAGATTTAGTGACGAGGTTGTGCACCACGATGTGGGGTGCAACCCTGTCATTTCCTTATAATTAAATGCAAACGCCTTCTGATGTTCTTTGAGGATCCGAGTGTGTATTTCTACTTCCTCTGGGGTTAACGAGGACCCTAATTTCAATATCCTTGGTTCGTCTTCCGTTCCGATGTTAATATCAATTGTTTCTTCGATCAAAGAGGCGTTACCCTCTTCAAACTCAGGTGGCGCTGGAGGTAAATCCAAATCATCCCCATTTTCTACTGTGCATATGCTAGGTTCCATTTGTGAGGGAAGATCCACCATGGGATTTCCGAAGTAGGAAGATGAATGTGGGATTAAGGACAAATCTATCATATGATAGGAGAGATGTAGTGCCGCATAGGCATTTAAGTAATCCAAAGTGGCCATATCACTATCAACATGGTCTAGGATAGTAGATTCATTTCTGTTTAAAAGAGAATTTGTCATTGTCTTTATCAATGGTTCATCACGAAGGGATACCATGAAACGGGTATCCTCTAACTTATTGCTTGGAGTAAAACGTGATGCGGAAGTTGCTATTGAATCAGCGAGAAGATTTTCCTCTCGCGGGATTGCTTCAATTGATATGAAGTCAAATTCCTTGCTTAAATCTAATACAGCTTTTTTGTAAAGCTGTAAATGCTCGGCTTTGGTTTCATATATCTCTGAGACTTGGTTTGCTACCAATTGTGAGTCTCCTAAGACTCTGATGTTATCAACACCAATTCTTTTAGCTAAGATGAGGCCAGGAGGAGGGCTTCGTACTCGGTGCCATTGTTTGTGCACTCAAATTTAGTTTAAAGGCAAAAGGTAAGACTTTTCCTTCGAGGAAGTGAAGATTACACCTGCCCCCGCTCATGTGTGACATCTAGCTCCATCAAAATGGAGTGTCAATATTTGATTTGGGAATATGGATGTTTGGGATATCTGTGTGTTTGCATATTCTACTTCCACCATACAGAGATCCTCTGCTGGAAGAGAGCCAATGCCTAGGGGATATCCTATGCCTACTGAATCGAATGGTAAGAATATTGGTAGATCATTTTCTAGCAGTTCAACGATTTTTGCAGTAGTTCTTAATGATACTGCTTCTACAGTGTTAGCCTCATCTTTAGGGGTTGGGGTTACTTTGGCTAGGCTCATAGCTTCAAGATCTGTCGTAGGTACCAACTTTTCATTTTGTTTTTGCGTCGGTAGGTTTATTAAGTTGATTTGTTGGGAGTTCAAACTCCGAGTGTACACCTGGTCTTTTCTTTAAGTCAGCTAGGTGTACATCAAATGGTTTTGGATCACCTTTGGCCACGAATACCTTTCCTAAATGTAAAAACCTTACTTCTTGAAATAGTGTAGAAGGGATTGCCTTCATGCGGTGTATCCAAGGTCGGCCGAGGATCATATTATAGTTAGTTTCCCGATCTATAATATAAAACTCAGTCAAGATGGTTTTGGGTCCTAAGGTGACCGGTAATATTATAGTTCCAACCGAGGTGGCTTTAAGACTATCATAGCCCCTTAGTGTATTTCGAGTTGTGGAGCAATTGGTTTCTCCATACCCTAGCTTTTGGAGGAAAGAGAAGGGGACTATGTTAACTGCCACCCCATCGTCAACCATTGCACGCTTTACATAGTTGTTATAAACCCATACTTGCAAATGTAAGGCTGGATCACCTCGGCGTGCGATCTCAGCATCTGTCGGCATTTTGTTTATCTCGAATATGAATTCGACATCCCTATCTGCCTGCCCTGGAGGATGAACATCAAAGTCCACATGATTTACCTGTGTTTCAGGGTGGAGTGATGTTAATTAGATGACCTAAACCTAATGCTTCTAAAAGAGCAGCCCTGTGGGCAGGAGAGTTCTTTAGTAAGTCTAAGAATGAAATGTGCGAGAAGGTTTTTGTTAGGTCGTTAATCAAATCATAGGCTCCCACAGGTTTTACTACGATTTGTTGGATGTCATCTGCCTCTGGCAGGTGGCTTGGACTTGGCTGAGAGAAATACTCTCGCGTCCTTGTTATAGCTTCGATGGGTAGCTCAGCGTCTAACTCTACTAAACCGACTACCTTAGGTCATGTGGTTGACTTCCTAGTTGCGGCGCAACTAATGGATTTAGCGAGGTCGAGGCTTCATGATCATTGTTTCCTGTCATTGCACCCTTGTTCGTCCCAGTTGGATTTAGCTTGTTGTTATCGTGATTTGGGAGTGGATCATTAAAGATCTTCAGGGGTGCGTTTTGAGGGGAAACTACCCTGAAAAGGTATTTGACGTTGGTGACGTAGGATCTGCTAAGAACATATCCATAAAAAGTTGTTTTTGTTCATCTGGCAAGCGTTGCATGAATTTATTGTAGTCACGGCACGTTCTAGTGTCATGGCCCCGAATTTTGTGGAAACCACAGTACGAATTAGGATTGTAATTCCTAGTTTGTTGATTTGATGTGTATTGTGGCCCAAAATTTTGATCAAACCGTTGTCTATTAAAATTTTGCGTTTGTTGTCTTTGGTTTGAATTCTGGTTTTGGTACCTAGTTGAATTTTGGCTTGGACCCTGTATGGGATTTTGCCGTTGTTGTTGTTGTTGTTGTTGTGGATGATTAAAATCCACTGCATTGATTGTCGGGGTAAAGTTGTTGTTTCGTTGGTTGTTTATTTGTGATGGAGTATTGACAATATTTACCTTTTTAGGTTGGTCGGTTACTCCATCTGTTGTTACACCCCGATTTTTGTTAAGGATTTTAGGTCCTTGATTGACGTTCGTGGTAGTGGGATAAGTTGTAGTGTTCTGATTGGGGCGATTAACCTCCCGTTTGCTCCATATGTTTTGCGACCACTATCAATTGTTGCTTGATCTATTCGAAGAGCACTCTCTAGTACTTCATCGTAAGTTCGTAATGGGAACTTCTGGACTTCTTCCTTCACTTCTCTGCTAAGCGAATGAAGGAATAAATCACATAGTTCCATTTGATCCATGTTTGGAGCACTTGCCGAGGAATAAAGGACTGTACGCCACCTTTGGATGAAATGGGTGACAGATTCGTTGTGTTCTTGTTTGATGTGTAAGAACTCCCTGATTCCTGTTCTTAATAGTTTGTTCATGTCGAAGGCCTTGATGAACTCTGAAATGAGTTGTTTGAATGAATGGATGGAAGCCTCAGGTATTCTATAATACCAATCGAGAGCGATGCCTTCCAAGGTTTTTGGGAATATTTTAGCAACAACCCCATCCCATGGGAGTAGTTCTCGAATGGCTGTAGCGTAAGCTTTGATATGCGCATTTGGATCTCCCTCTCCTTTGTATTTGGGAAAATCGGGAAGAGGTCTTGGAAGCATGATGCTTCGTATGGTGAAATCCAAGGGTTCTTTCAAATATTCTGAGTAAGTCCCTATCGCATATGTTTCGACCATTGATGGCTTTGCTTTGAGGAGCGGTGGTGGGATGGGTTGTTGATATGGCGCAGCGTATGCGTTGGCAGGGGCATAAGGAAGCCCCTGTGTTTGAGAAAAATGCCGGGAGAGGAGAACATATCCCCTTGTGGTGATTTGGAGTATATGTTTAAGTATGACGAGTCTTATCCGAGAATGGATTGTTCTGTACTAGACCGGGAGGAACAGTGCTAGAGATGGTGGGTCTAGTTGGCATTTGTTGTGAATACTGAGGAGTCATGCCTAACGTGCCTACTCCTGTGAGGAGATCCACTTGGCTAGGATGGTGTGGAGGATTGGAACTCCCTGCTTGCATGAATTGTGAATTTTGACTTGCTTGGGCAAGTTCTAACCCTCTAACCTTTTCTATTAGAGTTGAAATGACTTCATTTGGTGAAGTCACGATATTCTGCCTTGGTGGCGTTTGTTGTATACCATGGTTTTGTATAGGCATGTGATATCCTGCTATGAACTGATCACTATCTTGCCAAGTTTCTCAGAGTATTTCCTATATGCAGTGGCATAGAGGTATTTTCTTGAAAAGAGACCTCGGGTTGTGGTTGTAAACCTCCTACAGGTGGATACATACCTCGAGAACGTTGGTCATTCCTGGCATAACGTACCAAATATTCATCGTCTAAACCTTGGTATGAGTCTGATTGTCTACTAATTTGTGGTCTAAGTAGTACCTGAGGAGATGAACCAGATTCTCCGGTGAACGTCATATTGTTCGAGCCTGAAGGCTCTGTTTGTTGCGTTTGAGCGAGTTGTTCCAACTCCTCTGTTTGGAAAGGATGAGCTATATCTGATCCTTGGAGTTTGTGTTGACAACTGACTAGTTGAATAGTTGTCACCCCACACTGAGAGCGAGGGTGATGATTGTCTATTTGTTGGGCGTAGTATGCCTCGAAGACCCAGAGAGTGCCATATGCATCGAATCCCGACATATTCGGGGGGTATATGAATACCCACAGAATAATGGGAAGGAGCGAAGGTGAAAGCCAATGAGGCGGAGAAGATGAAAAGTATACTAAACTTGGAAGAACACGTATACTATGACTCCGAACTAGAAAGTAGGAAGTTCACGTCAGCTTCACTAATTTTGTTTGTTTCACGTCGGGTTCACCAATTTTGTATGATGGAAAAAAGTGACAAGCGAGCGTGGGAATCTACAAGTGACTCTTCCTCGCACCCGACCTCCCGAGGTCGTGCAGAGACAGCCGGTGGGGATGGAATATGTGTGAGATACAGACAAACTAGTTAGGCAATCTAATGTCTTCAATGCGCACTAACGGAACTTGTGAATCTAAAGCAAAAAAGCCCTCCTAACTTGGGTGGTGTGATAGATCGGTCGTGCAGGATGACTGCTCGAAGGCTCAATCAATATCGAGCTCTGGCGTGATTCGATCTATGGGTTGTGGAATACGTGGAAAATGACCGGGATAGTTTCGTGTATTTCTCAGAGACGGGGGTCATATGGTGGATGGTAAATGTAGTCAATTCATGGACGGTTCTCGGCCTAGTCGAACTCTCTAGCTTTGTTAGTTTGTTGTGTCTAGCGAGGATAATTGTTCGATGATGATAGGTGGAAGTGGAGTAGACTGGAATACTAGTGTGCGTAGGCCAGTGTCTATGTCTAATTCTCCTGTGGATTCGTTGGGCTGCGGGATTTTTGTGGGTCCAATGACCGTAGACTCTTAGTCGTTGTGGACTGTTATGGTCATGCGTGAAATCAAGTCCTAATCCCTAATATCCGATAATCGTATGCTTTCTCTTCTATATTTAGGATCAATAAGCTGTGTGATTTTCTCAGAATACCCTACGGGCGTTCGTGCGACACTGGATTCTTAGGTTTTAGTATCTATATCTAAGAAGTGTCTCTGCATCATTTGGGGACCAAAGGATCACAACCAAAGGTTTGTTCTCTTTCGAACCCTTCTACGATCATATGAATGTTTGCCTAGGGTAATCTGTAGTTCGGTTGATTTGACCAAAATGTGTGTGCTTGGTCGTCTTCTATGTTTTTAGTCCGCTCAGTTGAGAATTGATTTGTTGCAAGCTTACCGTTGTTCGGAAGACTTGAATCCTAAGATTTTGATCTATATCGGTTATTGCCATGATGAGATTGGGTTGGGGCACGATTGGCTCGAATATGTATTCCCTGGGCTCTCTAGGTCCCGTGATTGTCATACAAAAGTAACAAAGTAAATTAACTGTAACAAAATGAAATTTAACTATGTGAAGTGTATCTATAGCATATATGTTTTCTCTATTTTTTGTGTTTTTCTGATGAACTTTACGAATTTAAGAAAACAACTATTTAAAATATCTAGAAAGACAACTAAAATAATAATTTAAAACAAACAAAATAACCGAGTGTAGCTATTTGTCTGTGTAATTTGTAGATCTATTCTAAACAATAAAATAGCTCATCTAATCTATTTGCAAGATTCTCGATCCTACCTCAGAAGTGAGGAGTGAATCATAGTTTCTCAGAAACTATCAATCCCCACAGCTTCCCTGGCAATATCGAGAATAGAATTTACTTGAAATAAAGCAATTAACTACTCTATTTGATATGATTCTAACTAGAACTTTGAAAGCTAGAACCTGGATTCTACAGAACAGTGGCGAATCCGATGGTGTGTGTGATCTTGTCCCCTCAGTGTGATCTCCTCGTTCCTTCGTGTTCACGTGGATCCAGAAAAGCGTGTAATGCTAGCATCAACAGAAGTAGATATTGGGATAAAGGCAGCTCAGAATACACACCGAATACAATGCGAGTAGGAGAGGGATAGCGCAAGAGTACAGAGCTTGGCTTATGCAATTCCTAGCGGGATCTATTGCGAGTCATGCAACATAAAGCATCCAGAACCTGAAACTATCCTGTTTGAGGAGCAAAACCTGCAACTTTAATGGCTTCCTAAGCTATTCTACTCCAATGGATTGGATGAAATAACAACACTGCTTGCACAAGATGGATATGTGGCTTACCAACAGTAAAACAATGCTAACTAAGCATGTAACGAACTAAACTATGAATCCTAAGCAAAATAAAAGACTGAATTACTGAAAATGAGAAGATGAGAAGTGAATGAGGGGCCATTTGCTTGAGCACAAGCCATCTATTTATAGCATTTGCATTTACCCAAGGTAAAAGCCAAATAGAACTCTTAAACTATAAACAATGGCAAAACACTATTCCAGGGAACCAGAATCATAAATGCAAGCTTATGGCGGTGAAAGAAAGCTGGTAAAATGTTGAATTTACGTGAGTCGTGTTAAAAGAGCTTTCTACGGAAAATGTAAGGACCGCCACCTTGAGCGGGTGGTGGTGGTTACGGGGACCACCGCCTGCTGTTCGGAAAGCGGTCACGGACCGCCGCCCGGGGGTGCGCCAAGAGAAAAAGGCTGTTCGGGGCTAAGCGGGGCATGGGATCACGAGACCGCCGAACCCTTGGGCGGGGGGTTTTCGTCGAAGAAAAGAGAAAAAAGAAAAGAGGGGAAAAGGAAAAATAAAGAAGTAATGTCATTCTTCAGTTAGGACATAACTATGCCCGACACTCAATCGGTGGGGATGGAGTGCTCCGATAAAGTCAATTCCCCACTATCTGAATGGTTCATCAATAATGACCGGCCTGAGGGGAAAAGTAGCCAATTTTGGCTTGCCAACAAATTGTTGGCAGAGCTCACACTTTGCTACCCAGGTGGCTGTATCCTGGAACAACGTTGGCCAATAGTACCTGGCCCGGATGATCTTGTGTGCTGTCACGAAGAGGAGAAGTGACCACCACAGGCTGAATCATGAAAACTCTCCAGTAGCTTTATCTGTTGTGGCTTGTCAACACATCGCAAGAAGATGCCATCTATTCCGTTTGTATAAACAGTCATCCCAGATGACATATCTGGCCGCTCTGAGCTTTATAGCACGTTTCTCCTTTGAAGTTAGATGAGCTGGACACTCACCATAAGTGAGAAAGAAAGTGATATCAGAATACCATTCGTCATTGGTGGCGACAAATAGAACCATGGGTAGAGAATCGGCTTTCTCCAGCTGGCTTTGTGCTCCCTCGGTGCAATCATCCTTTTCCTCAGGGTCTTCTGAATCTCGGTTTTCAGCCATGAGCTGACATAGGCCCTTGCCTCTTACCAGCTTGGTTGGTTTTATATCTAGATCATACTCCTAGACTTTTGCAATCCAATTTCCTCGCAAACTCCCTAACTCCTGTTGAGTTAGGATTGACTTGACCGTGTCGTCAGGGACCAGTACCATTGTGTGAGAATTTAGAATGTAATACCTGAAGTTCTTGACTACTTTGACAATGGCGAAGGCATGCTTTTCCAACTGAGACATCTTTAATTTGTGAGGCTTGAGAGGAGAGCTCATGAACGCAATCGGGGATTCAACATCTTCAGAATTCTTTTGCATTAAGATAGCCGATACAGTATGCTCGGATGCATAGCTATACATGATAAAATCCTTGGAGAAATCAGGACATACCAGGACTGGTGCGTGAGCGACGGAGGCTTTTATATCTTGAACGACTTCTTTCCTTCTTCGCTCCACCGGAAAGTTGGTGATCCTTTCATCATGTTTGATATGTGGTGAGTCTTTTCAGCAAAGTCGGGAACAAAGCACCTGAGAAAATTCACTTTTCTAAAGAAAGAGTGAACGCTGGTCTTGCTTGTGGGTAAAGTAAGGCTCTGAATAGCCCTAACCCTTTCGGCATCTATCTTTGTCCCTTCTTTGCTAACAACATGTCCCAACAACTTTCCTTCTGTGACTCCGAAAATAGACTTTTTCAGATTTAGGGAGATCCCATGTTCCCGACATCTAATTAATACTTGCTCCAAATGATCACAATGATCATTTCACTATTTAGAGAACACAATTAAGTCATCCAAGTAGACTACGATGACCTTTCCCATCATACCTTTGAACGCGAAGTCCATGGCCCACTAAAAAGTGGTGTTGGCGTTAGTAAGAGCAAAAGGCATCCTGTTATAGGTGAATGTGCCCCAGGGGGTAGTGAATGCTATTTTGAATTGGTCTTGAGTGAGACTTCAATCTAATTGTAGCCTGAAAAACCATCAAGCATGGACAACATTTCCGAACCAGTTACTTCGCCTGCAGAACTGATCCATTATGGGAAGTGGGTAGTTGTCCTTCAAGGACGCTTGATTCAAGTTACAAAAATCCACGCATATGCGTATCTCACCATTCTTCTTACATACTGGCACAATGTTCGTGACCCAGGTACTGTGATGGATAGGAAAAATGATCCTTACATCTAGCATCTTCTGAATTTCAGCCTGGATAGTACCTGAGACCTTAGGATTATAGTGCCTCTATTTCTGGTGAAAGGGTTTGACATCCTCTTTCAATGGGATGTCATGCTTGGACGTCTTTTGGCTTGAAAGACTTTAGATCAGCATAGGACCATGCCAATACATCCATGTATTTCTTCAGCAATTTGACAAATTTCCACTTTTCTTCAGGTGTGCAACATTTTCCGATGTTCACAAACTGCAGATGTTCTACCGAACCTAAATTGACCGGTTCGGTTTCTGGAGGAGTTAGGATCATCTCACCTTTTCTTCTTGACAAAACGATCATGCCTATCAAACAAATGCTCTAGAGAAACTAGGCCTTTTGGAATTTTATTTCCTTTGAGCTGACATATGCCATCACTTCCATGCATTTCTTCGTCTTGATCAGTAATAGATTCACAACATGCAGAAGTGGATCCTTCAAAATGAAGCTCACTGAAATTCTCTACCTTTTCCGAGAAAAGGCAATGAGTTGATTTTCATCATTGAATACCTGTCGGTCTTGAGAATTGTCCAACACACTTGGGCGGAAAACCACCTCAATGGTATATGTGTCTGTTTTCAAGGCCGGGTGGGGAGCATGAGGGATGCTTGAGACAGGATAATGAGTCACCATGTCATTCTGAGCTCTTGGGATGGCTTTTATTGAAAAAGCATCAAACTCCTCAATATTGTCCCATACCACATTGCGGTAATGTCTGAGCCTTTCATTCTTCACTTGGTATATCCTTTTAACTTGATTTACGACCAGCTCTGCATCACCCTGTACTTTTAGATTCTTGATTCCTCTTTCCCTTGCGGCTTGCATGCCAAGTAGCAAAGATTCATACTCAATGCAGTATTATTCATGTTGAAAAACGCAACTTGAAAGAGAGAGGGATAATCTCCTCCTCGGGAGATATTAGCACGGCTCCAGCACCGCACCCACTAGTCACATTTGAATACCATCAAACTGTAATGTCCAGATCTTGTTAAGATCCTCTGCTTGGACGAGGACATCCATTTTGTCAGACTCAGTAGACAAGAAATAGTTTCCCATCCCTGATGATTCGAAGAGAATTTGGGCTTTGGGGTCATCGGAGTTAGTAACCAAGTACTTCTTTTGTGATTCCGGCTCCAACGTTTGCATTATACCTTTGACAGGGATTCTAGCCTTAGACCAGTCCATATGAATCTCTCCACCAACCTCACTACAAAAACTCCTTCCTAATAGAATTTTGTATGCTTTGCTGAATATCGGCAACAAGGACGGTCATCTTTACTCTTTTCTCTGGGAACGCCGCAAATGCAAACTACGCGTCTTTGATTTGACCGATCAACGGAACCTACTTGGTTTCCAAGGAATAACATCTGCCAAAAGGCTTGGTAAGGGTGAGGCCCAGGCATGGGTGACCTTTTCCGGCATGATGTTATCGAAGCCCCAGAATCAATTATGCAGTTGCTTAGTTTGTGGCCATTGATTAGGAGGGAGAGATAGAAAGGTTCTATCTTTCCTGACACAGATGTCGAGGCAACATTTATGCGAGATGCAGAAGGAGTAGAAAGGATTCCTTTTGGGGAAACCTGAGTAGTTATGACAGCTTGGCTTTGGATGTATTCGGTCAACCTTACAAGCTGCTCGGGATTTGACTGAAGATACTCAGCTTCAGACATTTGGATCTTGGTCTTTTTAGCGTGATCAATTATGTCAAACGCGGCCAAGGGTTGCGTTGATGAAGGAATGAGTCCCTCATTTCATGATGGTAGGGTAGGATTACCGGTCTTGATAGGAATATGTGAGGACTGATTCGGAGGGGAGATAGGGGAAAAATATCTTTTTGAAAAAGACTTAATAACAGGTTGAGCAGGAAGGGGACTACCTCGTTTAGCGATGGTTGGAGGCGTGTGTGACACGGCCTTCTCTTTCTGCATATTGGCAGCCACTTCTGCTTCTTTTCCTTGCGAGTGGGTAAAAACAGCATATGACTGCCCGCTTGCATATCCTTGGGTACCCTCCTCTTCGTCAAATTCTTCCTCATCAAATTCCATATACCCGATAGTAGAGTCACCAGTCGGTTCACCGACATCTTGATCATCTTCACCTGGCGATGAAGGTTCTTCATAATTTTTCTCCTCTTCTTCGATTTCGGCTAAAGCATTGACCGGAGGGGCCTCAAGTGCCAACCGTGGAGTAGCTGCAGGTAGGTGCGGCCTTTGTGAGACATTATTAGAAGTGAAATTTCTCCGTGGGATATCCCGTATGAAGAAGATCCGGGAGAAGACTGAGCTAGCTGCTTTTTTAATGCGAGCAAATCATTCGCCATCTTTTGAAATGCTGGATCGGATGAAGTGGCGGGAGAAGGGATTGAAACTTTAGGCTTGGATGGTTCTCTTTTTAATTCACTAGATATTAGCAAGTTATCTTCAATCCGTATGGCAGCAGCTTGGGCGAGAACCAAAGTAGTGACTTGTTCTTGCAAGAGTAAGAAACTTACTTTTGAGCTCATGGCGTTCACGAAGAAACACTTCTGATTTTCTGGTGTTGGTAGCATGGTAGGCGGAACTCGGTTGATTAGTGAATTGAAACGGGTGATGAAATCGCGCATGGTTTCATTGACCTCCTTCTTCAGGTGAGTGATCTTGGATAGTAATGTGAACGCATCCTCTGAAGGCTTATATCTTTCTTCAAATGCAGTCCGTAAGGTGGCCCAACTGGTAATAGATCCGGCCGGCAAATGTTGAAACCATTCTGCTGCTGGTCCTTGCAAGGTCTCCAGAAAGAGGTGAACTGACACATCTTCATGGGTCACATCCAGGATACTGCATGACATGATGAATGCATGGATATGTGTGAATCCGTGCTTTGGTTTCCACTACCATCAAATTTAGGAAAATTCTTTCGGTTTCCATGAGGGAGCGCATGAACAGGATGTGGCAAAGTGAGTGGGCCCATAGCATTTCCCCATGGTACTACCATTTGAACGGCTGGAAAAAGGACACGAGCTGGAAGCATAGTTCCACTAAGTAGCAAAGCACTACAAAGAGATGAGGATGTTCCTTGTGAGAGATGCTTCCTTCGTGGAGGTGAGACACTTCTAGATGACCGGCCAGCTGAACTTAGTGATGGGAAGCATGCTTTGGTGTAACACTGAAGTTGTGCCTTTGAAGTAGATCAAAAGTAGGATCGATTACTCCACGAGCTCTTCTACTACGAGTGAATGGTTCACCCACCAGCGTACCTTCTAGATCTGTAATATTTTGGAGCAAATTTTAAAAACTCTTTTTGGTTGTACTTGCTGATTTTCTAATTTTTTGACAAAAACCAGCAGCATGTACTTTTCTAAATATTTAATTTTATCCCTCTTTTGAAAACCGATTGCGGTTTAATGACAAATGTTAACGAGGATAAAATAATGGCCAACTTAGTAAGCTGATTTTCAGATCTTAGAGTTGACTTTTGGCAAGGGTTTGAAATTTTGCAAAACAGTCAAAAACTCAGATCTACGGAAAAATACAGTTTTTGTAAAAACTCAGCGAACTAAAGATCTCTAACTAGTCCCGATCTATGGATCCCTGAAGAAAATTTTCAGTTCGGATCACTTTTGCAAAAATTTTGGATTTTGAACAAAAGTTAAAATTTGCAAACAGGTAGTGATTTTTCTGATTTTTACTAATTTTCTAACATACCACTATCATAGATCTGATAGATCTGTTCGATCCCCAGTGGAGTCACCAAAAACTATTGGTCCGAAAATCATTGGGTGGACAGATCTATGGATAGACGAGCCAACAGTGTGTAGGGCATAGCCCCTCTTTGAGTCAGCAAAGCGAAACTGGTTTATTGTTATTCTACCAGCAGGAATCTATGCAAGTCTCACAATATTCTACCTTCGGGGTTGGGATCTCATCCCAGTAGAGGTATTTCCAACTGTGAAAAGAAGGGAAAGAAATGGGGTGAGGAGATAGGATAGATCTGAAGGGAGAAAAGAAATGAATTCCAAAGCAGAAAGGTCAGAGGGTCTATGTTTTGGGCTGGTAGTAAATAGAGCCAAACCTACTTGCATAGATGAACAAAGCAATACTTGATGAATAAATGACAAAAAAGTAGAGATAGATTCAACAAAATAAATGCATAAATCTGACATAAGAAAGATTAAAATGCTCATAACACACATATTCAACGCACAAAGTCTTAATATTTGTATTAATGTTTTCTTCTGTTACAAAAGCTCAAAGTCTTTTCTTCTTACTTCTATTTTTCATCTAAAAGTATCCACCACTTGAATACAACAAGTATCCAAGTATATATATAGAAGAAGGAGAAGAAAGAAGGCAAAAAAAAGAAACCAACAACTAATTACAAAATATCTACAAAATATCTAAAAGTCAATGTTGACTTTGGACAACTTGGTGGATGACAACATCCCATGGTGCAACATGGATGAGGTCATCGTTTGTACCAACATACTCTTAGATATTTACAAAAGGAAGCCAAGAGGAAGAAAGCTATTCATCATCGTCTCATGGCTGAAAGGGGGTATCTTGCTTTTGTTGTTGTTCGGGAGAGGTGATGTGGAACTGAGTCCGATATTCCATGAATTTACTGATCATTGGCTGAAGTTGATCCTGGCGAAGGACCCTTTGTATGATCACCGATGACCTCACAAGTCTCCCGCTCATCTCTGAGTTTTTCAGGGAGCTTGAAATATTCATTTCCTGCCTCCATCAGGAACCCCACAAAATCACGGCAAGCCAGAAGGTTGTTGATGCATTCGGTGTCGAAAGTGGCTTCTGGCCCTAACCCTTGCGAGAGATCTCCTTAAAGATCCGGATAGTTTCGTCTGCCTTCCTCAAGGTGAAAGGAGTAAGCAAGCCTGGAGACATTCTCAGAACAATTTGCTCCATTTGATGCATTGCATCCAGGGCTTCCTCCTTGACTTTATCAATCTTTTCCAGGACGAACTCCATCTGATCGACCCGGTAATCCAACGCAGCAAGGATCTTGTTGGGTACCCTAGGGTGATTGAAAATGTTCAAATTTCACGGATCGTCGTCGATGAGTAGTCGAGCATTTTCTGGAACGTCTCATGTTGCAGACCTTGCATGGTCCAACTCTTCGGAGATAGGTCCTGTGATCACTGGAGATCTTTGTTCACCCAACTGATGTTCTGATACAATTCGGTGAGACTTGACATTACCTCCTCGTTGTCTTTGAGGATTTGATCTCTCCAGTGCGAAACGCCATACCTTGTTTTCACAATTTTGGCATACTCATTTATCTTATCCTGACTTAGGACCTCAGGAGTTTCCGTGGTAGTTGTAGGAGGTGCATTGCCCATTTTCTGTAGGGCATGGAGAAGATGTTTGTTTTGTTCTTTTAGTAACCTCTTCTCCTCCTTTGCTTCTTGAAGTTTCTTACAAAGGGCATCCACCGCAGATAGGGCCTCTCCTTGAAGACTTTCAGAAGATGTTCCCATTGTGACTTGGGTCACTGTATAATCTGTCGGAGACAGATCCTTTTACCCTTTGAAGGATCGGGATATGTGATCTCCATTACTCTTTCTCCCGATGCACTCTGAGAGAAGTGGGTTATAGGCTTTTGCTTCTTAGCCCCCTTTGTTGGGATGATGGAGAAGTCCATCGGTGTGATAGGGACTTTCCTCTTTTGCTAGCTCAGATGCTGGGAGATCCATGCTGGACTTAAGGGAATGGGACCAGAGGTAGAAGAGGGAGCAACTGCAGTGGATGAGGGGAAATGGGTAGAGACACTTGGTGGTGGCATCGAGAGGGAGGCCAAGAAAGTGCTCATGGGAGGAAGGGATACTGCAGGGGAGGTAGATGTGGGAATGGAAGGGAGCTGAGAGATGAGAGAAGAAATGGTGGGGGACAGCTCCGCGAGAGAAGAGAAGATGGATGACGAGGAAGGGGGAATAGTAGAAGATGGGGGAGAGGATACGACCAAAGGAATGGTCACTTGAGTCACGCGAGGAGGAGAAGGAGGAGAGGGAGAAGGGATAGAAGGGACCTCAGCAGTTGTAGTAGTGGCGACACCCTGAGTGGATGTGCCCGTCGGAACACCTTCCGCCGCTTCTTTCTCTGGGGATACCAGACTTACAACCTATTCTTGTGCAGCGGAAGGAGGACTTTTAGGAGCTCCTTCTTGAGCAGAGCTCGATTCACCCTCTTATCCTTGCCTTTGACCTTTGGCGATATGCTTTGGCTTTGACAGTGCGTTTCCTAATGGGGATGTAGTGAAATCTACTCCGAGGTAGATAAGGCCATTCATTCTGCACCAGTGTTCTATCCTCCACAATGTCTCCTTGACCCTTTCTTCAATGGTCTAGGGCACTTTTGTTCTATCAATTGCAGCAAACGGCTAGTTGTCCCCATCTATGTCCAGATACACCTGATCAACTTCTTGATTGGTAGTTTGATAACCCTTTGGAACAATGGCCATGCCGTATTGAATAATCTCTACCAAGGCCAAGCGGGAGTGATCCTTCCTTCTAAGTTTGACCTCATGATACAGGTCGATATAGATGTCCTCGATCTGTGGAATGTGGATTGGATCAAGTTTTTCCTTGGGAAGGCAATTCCTTGGATCAAAAGTGGGCCTCGCCGGGAAGTTGTGCTTTAGATTGAGCAGTTCTAGCTCTGCAAACATTTCCCGAGGCTTTGTGGTGAGAAATGCAGGTGTATCTACCCACTGTAAGGGGGAAAGGAGTTCCACCCTTCTTTCTCTTCAAACATTTCTCATGGTAGGTTATGAGCTGTCTGGACAGCTCCAACAGGATCAACTTGGGGCCAGCATATCTTGGCAATTTGGTGGGCTCCCCCAAGAAGTTGGCCGCTCTGAGATAGGTGAAGGTGGGGAATTGGGTAAATAGTGCCCCCACTTCTCGATTCTTTGTGACTATGCTCTTGGTCGTCTGACCATGAGTCATATTTGGCCTCAAAAGGTAGATGATGCCATAGAAGAAAGCATCGTTGATCTTAGTAAACTACGGGATGTTGTTCTCCAGCTTCAGCTCCGGGTAGTATTCATATATCTTTACCTGAGGCCAAACCCCACATCGGCTCAGTGCTGGATAATCCCTCTCTGAGGCTGCAGCGTAGACTACGTAGGAGTTCATGTAGAACCTCCCGTTGTGGTGAGTTGTTGGAGCTACTTGGATATGGTGCTTGCTTATGATCTCCGCCCACTCAAAGCGTTGATCTGGCACATTCTTGTTCATAGTTTCAAGGTACCTGAGCATCCATTTGTGAAAGTAATGGGCATCAGAAAGCCCAAAAACTCTACTTAGGAATGTGATGGTGTCACTCAATTCCTCGGAGAAGTCACTGCGGTGAATAACCTGTGGCCATCTGGTTATCACCTTCTTGTTCTTTAAGTAGACTTCGTTCATCAGTTGCATGCACTTGTCTTCATTATCCTCCCATGCCTTGGTGCAGTCCTCTTGGCTTACAGCCACAAAAGTGTCGGTGGTGAGGAATGCCCAACATGATCTCGAAGTGCTGGGAAATGAGGTTGATTATGACCTCGCCCTTTTCATTTTTGACACACCTTGTGTCTTTGTTGTAACAACGGGCCACCACCATCATAAATTCATTGTTTACTACACTGACGAGGGATCCCCCAGCAAAATGCAGTCCACTACCCACCAGACTTGTCCATCCAAGGACTTCCTGTGACTCTCCTGGTTCTAGCCCAGAAATCCTCCATGTCGATGTGACCGAGTTTAGAGTCTCTTATGTCTAGGTCACATTCTGCCTGGGACTCGGGCATTCTAACCCTCTGGTATTTATACTTCATCTCTTCTTCTGTAAGCTTAGCCTTACCCTTTGACTTGGTTGGCTTTTTGCTTGATGTAGACATATATGGATCTGAGTTCAGTTGCTGATCTGCAAGAAGAAGGAGAGAAGTCCAACGCAAAAGAGCCATGTTAGCTATCAGATCTTCCATTAAAGCACTACAGAATGAGGAGTTAGCAATTTTAAGGCCTCGGGCGCAGGCCGCAGAACACTGCAGGCTGCAGAGTTAATAGAATGGCGCACTGAATCGAGAGTGTTACAAGGAACAAATCAGCGCCAAAGGGTGCAGGGCGCAAGGATTTTGCATATGACATTATTGTTATTGTAAGCGGGGATGTGCCTGCGCCATTTATGCAGTTTTATACTTGGCGCAAATAATTTTGGTGTTGCATAGGGCAGGTGTGCCAATGGCATGTAATTTGCGTGTAACACGAGACTTTGGTGTGCACCGAAGGGCGCAAGATCAATGTGTGTAACACCAAAATTACATGCGCACAGGGGGACTTTGGCGTGGCGCAGGGATTTCTTGCATGACACTTTGTTGTTGTAAATGGGGATGCGCCTGCACTAGATTTAGGATTTTACTTGGTTTTCACATGGCGCAGGGATACTATATGTTGCAATCAAGGTCGGTGTGCCTTCTTGGCATGACTGTGTTTCTTGTAACAAAGGTGGCGATTGCACCTAAAGGAAAATACAGCCCGAGGACAACTTTCAAGTTTTCTTCCCTCTTTAGTTCGTGACTTTCAGGTTTTCTTGACGTGATTTGATAGTGGGAGGAACACAGCAAAGAGGTCAGGATTTATTTTTTAGGTAGAGCCCCCTTCTGGCCAGCAGATCTGGAAAGAGGATAAAAATGGTTTGGGGGGAGGGGAAGATTTTCAAGAACGGCAGGAGGGGTTTAAAGCTTCAGATCCATTTCACCAAATTCACAAACAACCAGCAAAAAAAAACACAAGAGGGATGAGGACCACTTACCCGGAAATATATAGAAAGTGAGAGACGAAGCGGGGTCCACGAACACGATACGAGGAGGATGGGCATCTTTGACGCGGTGCAGAGGAATAAAATTTATCACATGTTTTCAATTGTGAAAGTGATAGGGCGGATGCACCTATATATAGGCAAAGGTGTAATAAATGCACCAACCACTTTTTCAAGGGGCGCACCAAAACATGTGTCGACACGTAAAACTTTGCGCCCTTTGGTGCGGATATACGCGTGTCAACACGGAATTATTTGTGCCCTTGGCGCAAATTTAGTACTGTCAACACTTCATTTTGAGCGCCTTGGTGCACCAAAACACGGTGCAAACAATTTAGTTGTTAACATGAAGGTGCATGCAAAAATGCAAGAAAGGCACATCACGGGAGGCGTAACAATTGTTGCGTTAACACTTCAAAGGGTGCGCCAAAGGAAATGAAGGGGGCGTGAATTTAGTCTGTGTTACGATAAAAGGTGCGCCCAGCCAAAAAGGACCAAAATGACTAAGTTCGGAGAACTAGATTTCCCGGAAAGGGATTTTGTAACATTCCAATGCGAGAGGGGTCCTTGAACGAGGACCAGGAAATTTTTTAGGTATGGTTACCTCGTAAAATTGCCCTTATCAATTTTACAGGATAACACTACTACCATTGGTGGTCTAGATAACATGTTGGAAACCTTGTTTTGAATACCTTTTTAATACTTGATTACAAGATGAAATTGTTGCAAAAATCCCATCCACCCGAGATGTCTAGATCGCTGCAATTTGGTTTGTGTTTGTAAGTACTAAAGTTATTAATGGTCGTATGTATAATTGTTTCTTTTCCCATTAAATAATGCTTCCACTTTTTAACACTTTGAACCAAAGCATACAACTCTTTATCATAAGTTGGATAGTTTCTTACTGCACTTGTAAAGGTTTCTAAATGGTAACACACTGGTCATTTGTTCAATCAAAATTTCCCCCATTGCATAGTCACTAGCATCTGTCTCAATCTCAAATGAATTTTGTAAATTTGGAAGTGCCAAGATTGAAGCGGTACTTATCTTCTCTTTCAATGTGTCAAAGGCTTTCTGTTGTTTTCCTCCCCACTGAAAGACCTGTTTAATACTTGTCAAAGCATGCAAAGGAGATGCAATATATGAGAAGTTAGAAATGAATTTCCTCTAGTACTGAACTGCACCTAGAAAACTCCTAACTTCTGTCACATTAGTGGGTCTAGGCCATTTCACAATAACCTCTATTTTTGTAGGATCAATTCTCAATTCTCCATTTCCTACAACATAACCCAAGTAAATTAAAGATGTTTTTCCAAATTCACATTTTGACATCTTCAAATACAATTTCTCTCTCATTAATGTATATAAGACTTTTTGGATGTGTTTAACATGTTCATCCCATGACTTACGAAACAAGAATATCATCTAAGTAGATAATAATGAAATTATCAATGAATGGTCTAAAGATATCATTCATAACTCACATGAATGTTGCTGGTGCATTGCACAATCTAAAATACATCACTAACCATTCAAAAAATCTCTATTTCATTTTAAAATCAATTTTCCAAACATCACCTTATGCAATTCATACTTGGTGATAACCACTTCTTAAGTCCAACTTAGTGAAATAAATTGCATTCTTTAATTGATCCAATAAATCATCTATTCTAGGAAGAGGGCAATGATTATTTATAGTAATATTGTTTAAATCATGGAAATTAACACACATTCTCCAAGTTCCATCCTTCTTAGGAACCAAAATAATTGGTAAACCACATGGGGATGTACTTGGATGGATTATACCTTGAGCCAAAAGTTCCATTACCTGTCTCTTGATTTCCTCATTCTCTACTACTGAAAACCTATACATTCTGATATTGGGAAGAGGTGCATCTTGAAGCAACTGTATCTCATGTTGAACCCCTCTTTTGGGAGGTAGATCTTGTGGATCCTGAAAAAATCATCAAAATCAAACAATTTTTACCAATTCATCTTTATGTTTCAGATCACAATTCTCAAAATCCATCTCATGTTCTTTCTCTTTGGCTTTGACCACCATGAGCAAAAAAAAAAATTCTTGAGTTTACAAGCCTTTTCATTTGACTCTGTAGTTACCAAGGATAGATTATTCTTTTCACGATGAGCTCTAAAAATAAACTCAATTCCATCCTTTATTTATAAGAAAATATTTATTTTCTTCCCTATAGAATATTGCTTTACGATCATACAAATAAGGACTTCCCAAAACCATTCCACAAATATCCAAAGGAACTACATTCAATTCAACCTCATCTATAAACTTATTTGTAATGACAAATCTAAAAGTACAAGTTTTAGTTACTTGTAGATTTCAGCATCATCACAAACCCGACCCAAAGGATAAGGCCTAGGATGTGGATTAGTTTTGAGTTCTAATTTATTAACAACCTCCTCAGAAATTAGATTAGCTTGAGATCCACTATCAAAAAGAGTATCAATTTTTGTATGCTTTGAAATTACTCTAATGTGGAAAATCTCATTCCTTTTCTTATCATCATGTATAGTTTGTTTACTAGAAGAAGATGTAACATTTGAAGTACTATTGTTGGAAATTGAAAGAGTTGATTTACCTTGAAAACTCATAGTTGTGATCTTGGTTTCATCACCTGAATCTGACCCAAGATCATGAACTGCAGTGTTTGTTTTCTTTTCCTTTCCTTTCTTAACCATCCATTTAGGTTTCATTTCAGGATGTAATTTCCAACATTTAGACTCATCATGGTTCTTTTTACAATGATTACAAAATGGTTTTTCATCTTCCTTCTTAACAGTAGAGTTTTTCTTATGCTTACCCTTTCCTTTTCCTTGTTCTTTCAAACCTTTTCCTTCAGATTGCTTGTTCTTTTGTTTAAAATAAGAGGAATAGGACTCCTTTTCATTTTCCCTCTTGCTTCCAAATGGGTTTTTGAACACATACTTTTGCATCAATATTAGTAGGACCTAAAAAATTATCATATGCCTTAGATAACTATGCAATCCACCAATATATTTAAGCAAAGTGTTCCTTATGTGTTTAGGGAAATTCCTAGAATTAGATCCCTTTTCCTAAATTCTTGTGTGTATTCTTGAAGACTTTTCCCCTTTTTGTCTTAATGTTTTCCAATCCATCATAGCTTGTTTCTTATAACCAAGAAGATAAAATTGTTACCTAAGATTTGAAACAAATTCGACTCAAGAAGTTATTGTTATACCTTTGGTTTCTTCCACTTCCTGAAGTGTACTCTCCCACAAAATGAGTTTTGTGTCACCCATCCGAAGAGTTTTCAAATGAATCTTTGCTTCATCATCATCAATTATCTCTAACCATGCAATATACTTCTATCTCGCTTGACCTAGTTATCCAACTTCTCTACATTTAGCTCTCTAGTATACATTGGAAATTCAAACTTGATATCTAACTTTAATGAAGGAAAATCAGATTTCAAAGGGTCTCTTTTAGGATTATCATAACTAGAGATTTCTTCTTTCTTACCTTCTCTAGTTCCCTTTTCCCTTTGTCTATCTTGGTACATTTCTTCCACCATTTCCTTCATCTGTAGGAATGATTGACAAAATTTTTCTTCCTCTTAATCTACCATTGTAGGACTTTGAGACCATCTAGTACCAATTTTGGGATCTCCTTCAACTAACTCTCCTTCATCCTTCTTAGATCAAGACCTTGTTAACATCCAACACACAACTTGCAATCCAAAACTATTACTTCAAACCAAAATCACAAAACTAGCTCTGATACCAGTGATCTAAAAATCAATTTTAACTAGCAATTGTGCACACACTTAACTTTGCTTTGTATTGATTTTTGATATAAAAATTGACTATTATATCCTTTTGTATTTTTAATAAAGGAAATAAAACTAAAATTACTGATGTAAAATCAGAAAATACAGAGATGAATCACCAGAAATTTGACACAAGAATTGATAATGGAGTTCGACACTTGTGGCCTACATCTCCGGGTCCGGTTGAATGGGACCGATCTATTAAAATATTGAAAATAAATATTTACAAATATTTATACAAGAATATGATCTTCTCATCATGTTCCTCTACCAAAAATAATAGTATTCACTTTTTACATCACCTCAAAATTCCTTCTCTAGCTCAAGTTATGAGCAAAACAATATTTCACACACTCCTGGATGCATGTACATATACAAAATAGCTCCTTTTATAGTGTTTCCAAATAAATGGCTCAACGTTTGGGTGTATATAAGTTTGCATGAGAGGATAAAGGTTCAAATCCCCTACCTCCACTTCCCTAGGTGCATATCATGGGATTTATCCCACATTTGAAGCTAGAGGGTGAGTTTAGGCACTTTATATGACTCATTTTACACGCATATAGGTGGCTATAAGAGCCATTGACTAGTCAAACTTGTTTGGGCACATAAATGGGCACTTTGGGTATGTTTTGGCATTAAATATGGAGATGAGGTATGTTTGTAACCGACATCATATGTGTGTGTGTGTGTGTGTGTGTGTGTGTGTGTGTGTGTGTGTGTGTGTGTGTGTGTGTGTATAAATTTAATGGGATTTGATATTATTTCTTTACAAATATAAATATGAATAATCCCACATGCATCCCGTAATTGCAAATTGAAGAAAATATATATAGAAACTCTGCAATATAGATGTGAAGTAAAGGAGGACAAGACTATTCCAGAATCCCCATTTTCTCTGTCACCCATATTGTCCACATGGTGAATGTTGATTGGTCCATGTGTGCACGCATCATCTCTACACATAGTATTGAATTCGCCGCTTTTCCCCAAAATTTCAGCAAGCCATAACTTTTGCAAATGATCTTTGTTTCTTGTAAACAATATATCAACGGATTCATCTAATTTTTATACATGCCATGGAACCGACTCTAATTGATTCTAAGAAGATCATAGATCAGTGTTTCTCGAGTGAGGATCCTGATCGTAAGGACAATGGGATCAAAAGGATGAGGTTCTCGGAAAGGGGTAAAGCTGCCAACACCGGAGGTGGTTGCGATGTAATAGGTATATATGAGGCAATGGGTGCATATGGGGTTATAATTAAAGTGAATTTTGGAGGGATAGATGTTATGAAGTGCGATAGATGACATAGATGTTGCAGTTATAACGGATGTGGGATCTAGTTGAGATACTACATGTGGCAAAGTGGATGATGGTAGCGTTAAGATGGTGCTAGCCGATGTATAGGTGGGTGTGAGAGTAGGAGGGATATACACATGCATGTTGTATATTAAATGTCTTGAGGAATCCCGAGTGGAAGAATGAGAAAGGTAGTACTAGAGGGTAGTGATATTTTGGTCAAGGAGTCTTGCGAACTCCTCGTCACCGATAGCGATGGGGATAAGTTGAGTTGGATCCATAGGTGATAGGATGGATGACAATGATGGAATAGGTGGGAGTGGTTGATGGTTGGCGTGAAATACAAGGGTGTTAGTTTGGCTATGAGTCAACACCATGTGAATAAGTGTTGACTTGGTAAGACTGTATTTTGTAAATGACACAAAAACAACAGGGATGGAAAATAATTGATTATGAGAGGTGAATTAGTAGGTTTTTTGATTAAAAATAAAAATAGAAATATTGATGCCGCTTTAGAACAAATTATGCCGCTTAATAAGTGACCGATGACAACAAAGTAACCGATGTTGGTTACTATGGGAAATTAACAGTTTGAGCAAGTGAGACAAAACTGGGGAAAGTCAACTATGGAGGCTATATTTAGTCAATAATATCATAATGTAGAGGATATGGTGACATCCAGAGATTTTAAACAGAGAAGAAGATGAGATGAGTGCTCTTTGGGTAAACTGACCAAAAGCATAGGAACCAACACCGGTCGTAAATCGATGACGGTCAGATGTAAACCGATGTTGGTTACTTATGAAATCTGTAGAATGAAGAAAATTTTACTTTTTGTGAATTAAGGTTGAATGAGATACCAACCCAAAAGTTTGAGTATGGTAAAAATGAGTCTTGACACACTCAAAATAGCTGGAATACACCAACTATGATTATGGAGTGTGAAAGGAAATAAAAATGGAGAATATGACCTCACACCTCAAAACGTAAGTCAAGCACAAAGCTAAGAAAAACATGTAATCCTACAAGTGAATTTAGTGTGTTTAGCTTATGCTATTTAAATATTGACTCATGAATTTAGAATAGAGTTTTTGGTTGGGAAGGCTTCCTACAAAGAAGGAAATTCTAAAGGTGAGGTTTCAGGTTATGTTTTGGTGAGGGTAGGTCATTCTCTCGAGGTGATGAATGGACCGAGATAACCAGCTAGGTGCCCAATTCAATTCTCTCGATCATGTGGTCATTGGAAGCTTCTTCCGGTGGGATGTTATTTAAGAAGATGTATATATTCCAATTTGTGTAGTTTGGAAAAGAGAGAGAAGAAAGAATGTGCTTTCTACGATTTAGTTGTGTCAACCATCAATTGGTCATGACTTCCCAAGTGTATAGGTTTCCCTCAATTTTAATGTGATATGTAATGCAATAAATTAGAATGCCATGCAAGTGTTTTAAACCCAAATCAAAATGTGATATTCGATGTAGCAAGTAATGAACAGAAGAGGGATTCTCTTTCACTAATGCAATACTAATGAAAGAAAGAAATATTCTTTTTAAAGCACCAAAACATGATTTCTTTTAGACAATAGAAAGAGGGGAAGATTCCAGAGAAGAAAATTAATGTGGAAGCTTTTCAAAAGGGAAACAAACACACAAATTTCACCTAGGAATGAATAAAATGAAAAATAACCCTGATGGGTCCCACTAGGCATGCCAAAATGTTTCACCATTTTCTTTATGGATTTGACGAAATAGATAAGGGTATGGGCCAAGAGGGATACCTACCGTTGTGATGGTTGGTTTAAAGTTCACGCATGTTCTCGGATTCTTGATCTAATGCTAATCGTGAGAGCTTCCTTTTGGCTAACAGAACTACCCGAAATTTTAAAAAAGACCACAAAAGAGAGTTTAATAGTATATGAAAGTGGAATTCCTGGCATATGCTAGATCCGGGAAGTGTGATACTTGCTAAAAGTCCATCAATCCATTGTTTATAAATTAATATAAAATAACTTAAACATGTAAATAAAAGAATCTAGTGCTAGCATTCTGATTTGGGTGCCTCAGATTACTATCAATGTCAATCTAATTAAATAATAAGGTGTTGTGTAGGTAAAGGTTTCATGTCGTCAGCAGGTGTAACATAGTGTGGTCTATGGGTCATAGAAAGGGTCTTAATAAATTTGGGTAAGGTGTTTAGGTTGTTTTAGGTCGTAGGTTGGTTTCTAGTCAAGTAGTTTTATAAAACCTAGAGACTTACGATCGGTCAGTGGTGACCGATGTCGGTTTAGGGTGACCGATATCGGTCACCGTGGAAAGTGGCGGAGAGAGTCAGTGGAGGGTGTTTGGGCTCTCTTCTATCTTGGAATAAAGAGTTGAAAAGATATTTATGGGGGAGGATGAGGTTACAGGTCCAAGATAGGTGTAGTAAGGTTTTGAGTGAGGTTTGGGGTAGCCTAAGGGTTGAGTTTTTAGGTAGTGTTGACAAACACGCTGACCGATATCGATTAAGGAGACCAATTTCAGATAAGGTGGACCGATCATGATAAGTGTTAACTAGTGTCGGTATCGGTGACTATGAGGAGCCGGAAGATGTTGTAGATCAATATTTGGGTCCTCTCTGTGATTGTAAAAAAATTTTGGAGGGTCTTTGTGAGGTCTACGTGAGGGAGGTGGTTTTGGGATAGGTTTTGTGAAGTTTAGGTTAGGTGTGAGTGGGTGGTTGATAAAAGAGACTCAAGGATAGATCTAGGTAGGAACAATGAATGGATGAAGGCAAAAGAGAATATAACTACAAGTGACAAAGGAGAAACCAACTTATGTAGAGTTAAAAAGGGTTCTAAATTCCCATAGTGGTGGAGAGG